>JBANCV010000054.1:50708-114260 GCA_037040105.1 Amiota albilabris
TTTGATGCAATATTTTAACGAATAAATAAATTAACTCCAAAGAATTTTTTAAAGTATATGATAAAAATAAATGTAACTCACATGGCTAAAAAATAATAATATAAAAATCAATGTTTGGAATGAAAAGTTATCTGTACAGATGGAACAAAAACAAAAACAAAAACTTAAAAAATAAGAAAATATATATATCATACAAATAATTATATGAGCACTATATTTTTTGAAAAGTAATAAGGGTTTTAAATATTTTTCAATTGCTTAGAAAAAAAATGCCTCGTGAAACTTGTTTGTCTGATCATGAACAGACATACATTATGTATGAAGGGAATGCATGAAAGCGGTTTGAAAATCAGTGAGATTGCAAAAAGACTCAACCGGCATAAGAACTGCATTTAAAATTAAATTAAAATCATGGCTAAACTGAAAGCTGCAAGAAATATTGGAGAGATATGTGCCATGATCGGCGATCCTGTTTCAATGGAGTTTTTTGGCGGTGGAACTGTAATGGTATGGGCTGCGTTCTGCTATGCTTCACATCAACCAAAATGCATGCCGAAATGTATTTTCATCTTCTGAGATTTTGGTGTCAATTTGTATGGCGATGAATGCATTTTTCAACAGGCCTACGGTTGTCACTACATTAATATTCATAATATGAAAATAGCTAAAACTAAAACACAAAATGCCCATACTACGAAGACGATTTTTAATTAAAGTTTGTTTCTACATTTTCTACTATTTTCTTACTTACTTATTTCGTAACATTGCACTACAAATAAGGCTGCGTACCAAAAATTTTGATAACACTTTTCGAAAAAGAAAAGAAGGTATATATTAAATAGCACACCCCTACATACTTATAATATATTATTATTATTAATAATACTATTAAATATAGAAAAATATATAGCATATTTCATGAATTTTATCTCAACTTGATTAGCAAAAATATATAAAAAGAAAAGAAGAAAAAAGTAAACACAAGAAAACTTGCATCTAAATTCGCATTTATGAAATATGGACTATTTAATTTTAAAATAAATGTGACACAAAAAAAAAAAAAACACTCAAGTAACTTGAATAAGCATTATCATAAACAGTTTTGGCAGTATTATCATTTTGAGTATCAGCAGATGTCTTAGTTTTAGTGGGTGTTTAGATGTTCATTTGAAATTTAAAATTCAGTGAAGATACTTTTGTATTTTTGCTACTGCCCTGGTGTTGCATAACAATAACTTTTTATGATGTTTTGTGTGTGGCGCGTCAGTCACATTGCCTCGCAATGTTTATGGAGCTTTACTTTTTTATTATGGTAATATTACAATACACATAAATTTTCTGTTGATAGGATTCTGTATTGGAATACTTTGTTTTTATTATAGACAGACATGAAGTCATGATTTAAATGGAAAGATTTCAGAACTAATCTTTTATTTTACAATGTTTCATAAGATCAGCACAATAAGACACATTTTCTAATCATTTCGTCCTCGATTCGATTAAAAGTACAATTGTTTGTTTCCATTTGAACTCTCATATTTTCAAATACTCAAAATCAAACTGAGAAATTTGTCAACTTTTCAAAAATAAAATGAAATAAAGTTCAAATATATCTGTATGTCGTATTAGTAGTTTTCTTCATTGTATCCAATTGGAGAAATAACAAAACAAAAATTTAAAAACTATCTTCTGGAGTTTGATATTATATATATATTTGATATTATTATTTTTCTTTTATTATTGTTGAGATTTTCGTTTAATAAATAACATAAGTTTATTTACAACACCATTTCCGTATAATTCTTTGAATTTTATTTTTTTGTATTTACCCAATTTGGAGGCATTTGTTTTTCCTTGTTATTGTAGTCCACATAAATTAATTAATTCCCAACTGGTGTTCGAGTCTCCCTACTTTTTTTTAAATGAAGTCTATATTTTTGTTGAATAGTTTTTTTTTTTTTTTTTCTTTTAAACGATTCTTTAAAATATTTATTTTTTTTTCTCTAAAACCATTGTAAGTAAGCATCTTCTGGATTTGATTCTCGAGTTACATTCGATCGATATTCAAAACACGTTTGAAACAAATTTCAACTGCACCTTTTTTTTTTTTTACTTTCGATTGAATGATCTGTTTATTTTATATACATAGCTGAAGGAAACTGTAGAGTTAAAATGCTAGTGAAGTTCTATTGTATATAATAAGTATAAAGATATTCAGGATATAAAATCTTGTTGGATCAACCATCTGCTTTCGATTAGTGCAAAGATCCTTCATAGGTTCAGTACACAAATTTTAATTAAATTTGAGTTCGTGAGTTGATAGATATCTGTGTCATGCAGGGGAAGTAACTGTGATGTTGATATTTAGAGAACCTTTTTAAAGAAAAAAATATTATAAAGCAAATCAACGATTTTCCGCTATGGAAATACAAGTAAAATTGAAAAAAGTTGTGAAATAAAATGAAAGAGAGAACAAAACCGCTTGTCACAGACACACACACATTTATGTAGATTGATAGTCGTATAAACATTGGTGCACAATCTGAAACAAAAAATATTACAACAGATACCAGATACTCATATGAACGTTAGTAAGAAGAAAAAAATCATAGATACGTCATCATCATCATCATCATCATCATCATCATCATCATCATCATCGAAATCAGACAACGAATGGTGAAAAAGAATCCATGTTG
Source organism: Amiota albilabris (assembly GCA_037040105.1). Taxonomy (NCBI): domain Eukaryota; kingdom Metazoa; phylum Arthropoda; class Insecta; order Diptera; family Drosophilidae; genus Amiota; species Amiota albilabris. The sequence continues at coordinate 53,408 of JBANCV010000054.1, forward strand.
GTAGTTTGGTTCTGCTTTTGTTGTCGTTAAGTATTTTTGCGTAATATTTTGATTTTCTTGTCACGTTCTTGGCTAACAACATAAGGAAGCCGTCTTCATCTCATCACTTGCGCTAACAAGACAAGTTGCATTGGTCGTATTTGACTTGCTGCAGAGGTTGCCCCTTACACCTTTGTAGTTAAATGGAATTTGAAGGAGGCAAAGGGTTAAGAGCCACCAAAAATGTATCTAGTATGTGTGGTAAAAAAAAAATGAAACTTGAATTTGTAGACACATCCAACATCAGAAACATGCGACAGGCAAGAATTTCTTTCGGCAAATGGATACACTCTGATACATTGAGATACACTAAGCTTGTTTGTTGTAGTGAGAGTTGAGAACCAAAAAGACTTATCGAGTTGTCAACAATGAAACTACAAAACCAGCTAACCAACAATCCAACTAAAAAGAAAAAGATGATGTGGTGATGTAGACGATAAATAAGAAAACGAAGAAAAATGAATGCATGAGAGGATGACAGCTCGTTGCTTTGATGCTGCTCACTGGTGGACTGACGAAATGATGGACTGATGGTTGACTGATTCTGATTGCTACTCGGCTATTTATATAGAACAAAATTAAATGGAAAATTGTTGCGGAAAATGACGAAAATTCAATTGACTTTACTTTTGCTTCATGTGATGTGTGCCATGTAGTTTTGTTGCGAATACTTTTGGCTATAATCTAATTGGATTGCTGTTGGTTAAGCGTGTCTTGCATTTCAAGAGAAATATTGTGTACTTTGTATAGCACAAAATCATCAGCATCATGATGCATCATCATGATCAAGAGATTCAAATAAAGGCATTTGAAAGTTTATAATGACGGCATTGCAAATTCACTATGGATTTTTTTCTGATTTTTTTTTCCACATTTTCGTTCTGTTGCATCTTGGCGGCAATGATGATGATGATTTACAGCTCTCTAAGGCCCAATCCCCCAAAATATTGTAATCCATCATTTTCAAAGACTCACTCACTCGTTCGCTCACTTTGAGTTTTTGCCAAAGTTTTTCTTTTAGTTTCATTGCTCTTCAATTTTTTTTTTGTTTTTGGCAAATTTACAAGTTGTCTCAAGTGCATCGTTTTTGTTGACGATGATGGGTAAAAAGAAAAGCCCAGAACAGACCAGCGATTGCAGACCTCAGACCAGACTCAGAGAGGGAAAAAGAGGAGAGGAAATGAAATGTAAAATGCTCTATTAAATTGGTTCAAGGTTTTGTTTTCGTTGCATTCCACCAACCACCATTCGATCAGCAAGAAAAGCGAAAGTGAAAAATTTAAATTTAAAAATAAACATATATACGAAAAATATATATTGCATGCAAATGTCCAAAAAGTCAACTTAAAAATCGATCAATAACACCTTAGAGAAATGGAATAACTATCCAAAAAGTAGGATTTTGGAAATCCCTCAAAATAGGCGACGTGCCAAAAGTATTCTCAAATACAGCTAAAATGTATTTACTATTATATGTATATAATACATAGATGATAAAGGAACAGCATGTATTTTGATTCATTTGAAGTCGGATCATCCGTTGGTTAACTATTAGGGTAAATTATCTATAACAAAGACTCAAACGAATGGCATGGCTTTGTAGTTTGGCTTTAGAACATATTATTTCATAGTCACACTTCATATTGTATTGCGCAGCATGCTTTGGATCCATCATCTGGCTGTATAATATCTTTGAGCTAGGGATTCCGTCCTTTATGATCGTAAAAATATTGGGAATCTGGTCTTACATATTATGAGACCCTATATTCTGTACAGGAGAACAAATTTTTGGCATGTGGAGTATCTCCATTCCCTTATATCCGCCATTCTATTCTTTCCCTAGATTTCGATAAGTCTTTTGACAGGGTGTTAAAGTATGGAAGATAAGACCCAAAAATGCTCAGGTATGTAGCTAATTTCCTCTCCAATAGAAAAATCACTGTCCCAACTGGTCATTGCCTCTCCAATCCACTTCCTCCAGATAATGACATTCCACAAGGCTCGCCCCCCCCTTTCAGTCATTCTCTTTTTAATAGCAATTAATTAGCTCAACAAGACAATTAAAATTCACAAATCTTTTGACTTTACTGCCTATGCAGATGACTTCACAATAATAAAAAATATAAATAAATAAACTTATTCATTAAATATAAGCCAACTCCATACTAACATTTTAGCCTGCTGTGAATATACGGGTACCTTTTTGTCGGTCCCCAAATGAAAACATCTACACATTTGTCGCAAGAAACAATGTCGCTTCAACCTCACATAAGACATATTGTATATCGAAACAGTGAACACATTAAAAATACTCGGTAACATGATCACTCACAACTACAAATGGAATAAACATATTGATGTCTGATGTCTATTTAGTACAAAATTTAATTCGAACTCTATCTCCATTATCTATGTCATTAACTTCATAATAATGTGAAAGATATAATACGGTACACAAAGTCCTTAATAAATAAAAAGAACACTATATACCATTCGGCTCTTAGAATTGCTATTGGGGCTTTTCGTACCATCCCAATTAACGAACTCCTAATAAAATGCCAATGTAGACAAGATTCTCACTACAAACTACCAAACTCTTCAATATTTTCATGACTTCCAAAGATTCTCCTGTAGCAACCATACACTCAAAACTCATTAAGTCAAAAAAGCAACCCAAAGTCCCCTCAACCATACAAAACCTAATTCAATTTTGTAAGAAGTTCAATCTTAAAATTGCCCCTACCAATGCAAGTAATGAAACTATCCCCCTATTACTTGTGTCATTCGCTTCATTCTTCCAACAAAGAGGATACCCCTTCGGAAATTTACAAACAAAAATTTCTAGAACTTCAAGAATCATTCGGACCTTTCAAATTTATATACACGGAAGGCTCCAAGTCGAATAAAGGAATCTTATATAGTGTAACCTCAAAAGACGAAATCATAAATCGCCGACTGCTTCCCGATTTCTCCACAATTTTCACAGTCGAAATATCAGCCATACGCGCAGCTTTCCAGCATGCCCAACAGACAAAAGGCAATTTCACCATATGCCTATCCTCAATCAACGCCATTCCCAATATCAACAACCATAATCCTTACTCCTCTGCCATAAGAAAAAATCATCTCACCCAACATATCTAAAAACAAAATTATTTGGGTTCCCGGACATTGCGGGATAGACGCCAATGAACTGGCGGACCTCGGCACTAAAGAAGCTCACTTATTTTGCGAAACCAACAACAATACCACTGACATTGACACATTCGTTCACCAAAATTACAGATTATCCCTATGGCACAATTCCTCAAATCATTATAAAATTTTCAACTCAACCAAAACATCCATTCACCAATATATTATCCAGGACATAAAACACCTTTACCGCCTTGATATAATCAAATTTCTACGGCTTCACCGAATGGTACGCTAGCATTACCAATAGCCACACCATCAACAAATCCCCCGCACCAATCTGTCAATCTTGCAACGTCACCCTAACTCCATCCCACATCCTCCGTGAATGCCCTTCATTCCAGCTTCAGAGATACAATCATCTGCATCCCAATCCAATACAACTCCTTTCCGAACCATCTCCCTTAGTATATCTTACCTATACCATCTAATTTAAAATGTTTGTAACTAAGTATCACAACTATACGCAAATAACATTAATATGATTAGCAATGATAGTAAAATAATAAATATGTAAGCTTAAGACCTTTGTTGCTACTGCTTCCACCCCTTTTAGATTTAGTGTAATTTTACAATGCTCTGTAACCTCATTAATAAATAAAAAGATAATCAAATTATCATCACATAGAAAGTAATAATTCTGGATGCATCGTCGTGAGATGGTCATTCCCAGGAGATTTTCAAATTGTAGAACTTTCACCGCACATTCTCTTAAATGTAATATTGAGCAGTTGTTTTAAAATCATCAAGCCAACCACTGATTGCTTTAAATTTATTTATGTTCATTGCTACTGTTAATAATTGGCCCCGAATGGGAATATTACTTTGCCGGCATTATATAATCCACAAGAGTAGATAGTTTTCTTTATCGCGATATTCAGCTTGAATCTGAAAGAGAATCAGCAAACTAATCTATTGAGATTTCCGATTTGTCGTGGTACGAAATATAAGAATTCCATTGTATTGAAACTACAAGTAAGTCCCAATAGTTTCCATATCCAGATCTCATATTGCATTCTATACTTATATAAAACTACTAATCTTTTTAACTATCTGATGAATAGTTTGAGTTAGATTTCGCGTGTTACATAGTACATGAGAATGATATATACAAGTATTGTAGCATATTTAGGAATGAATTGCATGCAAACAATTTAAAACTTCATCTACAGTGTTTGGTGGATAAACGTATTTTGCGTAGTTTGATTTGTGTTTTCATTTCAGACAAAATCTCGTCTTCAGTTAAAAAACAAAACATCACTTCAGATTATATTTTCTAATTAATCAAATTCTTTGATTCATTGTATGAAAACTGATCTGGCAACGTTGCCATGCAGCGAGATATAAAAAAACTCCTTTCAAATTTCTGTTTTTCTACTTTTATTTTTTGGTTTTTGTTTTTTTGGTTGGGTTGTTCCTATGTGGACTGCAAATGCCAACAAATCTCCACCATTTGTTTGTCGATATTCTCTCTCTATATATAGAAAAGTTTGTGTGTGCTTTTTATACAAGACATAACCGACCTAACTCTGGGGAGAGGGTGCCTATGAGAGTTGTATAGAAGGAGCCGACTCAGAAAAAAGAAGACAAAAAATCGTATGCACATCAAGCTTTGAAGAGATCGGGAGAGACAGGGTGTTGAAAAAAAACAAAACAAGAAACCTGCACCGTAAATTGTAGTCGGCGTCCGTCCGTCCGTCCGTCCGTCAGATGTTAGTTGCTCAGTCGATGTTGCTGCTATCGGTGTCACTGTCGTTGTCGGCGTTATTTGCTCTCGCTTCGTTCGCTTGCAATGTTTGCCTTCGACATGAAAATGTGAATGGCAAATGTTTGCACTTTAAGTTTTTTCTCATTTTCATGTTGTACCCTACGATAGCATTATGTGAATATTGTTTCATGGCATAATGTTTTACAACTCCATACTCATGTTACACTCCCCTCTAATGCATCACTCAGTATATCAAATTGAATTGAATTCGAGTCATATCCCATATTGTTCTCAATTGAATTATACCTATTATAGGAAGGTTATCCCATTCTGGAAAAAAGTTTTTTTTTTCATGATATATATCATGTTTATTTGCTTGAGAATTTCATTGCAGGAGACTACATGATATGCTTGTTCGCTAATAGATAACATGGATGGGAAGAATTGTTTTACAAAAGATTCCTTATAATATGGAAATGTAAATAATAAGAACTACATAATCTTCATCACCAATGCATAAAGCACTGAATCGAATGGAATCATGTGCAAAGTCATGTAAGAGGAAACTAGGAACAGAAATATTTCGCAAAAGTCTTCTTATTCCATGAAGATAAATATTAAACTCGTAGATCACTTGAGCTTTATTTATTTATCTACATATTAGAATTCTGGAAATAAAGTTTTCTATGAATCTCATCCGTATTTCTCAAGATGGGAATTGAATCAAATATCGAAAGACAACATACATAATATGTATATGTTTCATGTTGAAATTAATCCAAGGATATACTTATGTTAGTACTTAGCATTTTAAGCATACAACAAGAAGGAACTTGCGAACATTTTAAGAGTTTTGATAGAATTTGCAGTTCTATTAACAAATTCCTTTACTATCTCGAAATTGTTTTTGTTTTACTCATCGAGTATGTTAAGACATCTCCGAGTGTGTAGGGTATTTAATACTTATTTAGGTGCAATCGAAGTTAATGTTTTTAACTAGTGGTTTTTCTTTTTTTTTTATTAACATAATTTTTTTTTTTTTTTTTTTTTCAATGAATTTTTTGTATCTAATCTTTCTATTCCTTTTTCTTTATGCTATTCTGTTTTTCTTTTTCTTGTCTAAATTTTTTATTTTATATTTTATTTTTCAGTTTTTTTTTTTGTTGTTTTTTTGTTTTTCTTGTTGGTGGAAATAATTAAATTAAGATTTTTATAGCTTAATTGGATGTTTGTTTGCGGGTGACGAGACGATGACGTTCACTTGAAATGCTCTTTACACCACTTCTAGTCCCCTTCATTTATTTGTACCATATTTTAGTATATATTCACGATTCATGGAAGTCATGCTGCTGCTGTTTGTTTGTTTATTATATTGCTCCATGTCAATTGAATCAGTAGCAGCAGCAGCAGCAGTCGCAGTTGAAAATGAGCAACAAGAGGAAAAATGAATTTTTTTTTTTAAGTTTTAAAGGAAAATTTCGTCAAAACAAAAAGAAAAAGAAAATGAAAAATGCAAACAAAATAAAAAAGAAAAAAAAAAAAAAAAAAAAAAAAGGAAGGGTAAATGGCAACTTGTCATAGTGAGCTCATGAGTTTTCATTTGAGCTTGAATGTGAAGTTAATTTTACTTGACATGTGAAGTTAAGTCATGCTAGAGTACTATTTGTGAGAGGTATTACACAAATGCTAATATGTACTAACATAGTATGTATGGATATATGTGTGTAAATATTTCACACCATCTCAATAGTAACTCCTAAGTAAGGTAAGGTACTAATTAAAAGGTAACATTATTAAATATTGTATAAGAGTTGTGCAAGACAATTGACACTGCTTGATGGCATCATGCAATTGCAATTTGAGTGTTTTATGCAAAGATACTTACTTGTATTAAGTACCTAAAAAACTTATATGAATTGAAGTATCAGACAAACGAACATTAGCTAACCTAAGATCCAGAAAGGTTTAGGGTGCTGTGAGCCAAGGTTCAAGATAGTGAGAACTCGGCTAGAAGTAGACCGATTTGATAGTATTCCATCAATGTCCCCTCTCATCTAATGAGCTAGATGACTTAAATCTTATACATACGTATGTAATTGGCATTTGGGAACTGTATATGTATGTATTGTATATATGTAAACATTAAAATAGCTTGCATGCTTTGTTTGCTATGTGATCAAGGTCTTTGCATCGCAATCTTTGCTCTCTGTTGAGTTGAGTTCATTTGCCATTTGAACGCATGCCAAATCATTGCTTCTTATTGTAGTATTGTGTATTGTACTATTGAAAACTAGACATCTAACATATTCCTTGAACTTTCAGTTTTCAAATACAGAATCTAGCGCACCTTTGAAATTATCTTACTCCTGATTACTCTACTTCTACGTTCAGATATATAGATGGATGGATGCAGAGAGGAAGAGCTTAACATTACCAATAATATTAAGAGCCAAGCTTATAACACAACGCCAAATGCCAGCAAATGCCAGTTAGCCAAAGAACTACAGTCATTATATACACAGCACAATGGATACAGAATGAGAATGAGGGTCACAGAAAGAGAGGAAGAGAAAGAGAAAGAGGTGAACTGCAGGAATATAGTAACAAATAAGTTTCTGTACTAATACTTGTACATACAAATGTCAATCGGTCGGTTGGTTGGTCGGTCGAACAGTGGGGCATATATTTTATGCAATTGTGTATGCTTGTGTGTTGAGGATAAGCAGGCAGGCAGGATTGAACGAAGCATTGTAGGACGGAAGGATGGAAGGAAGGAGGGCAAGAACACCTAGATAATCAGATAGCTAAGAGGGTTGGTTGGATTGTTGACTTCTCTCTTTGCTCATATGGCTGATTTTCATTAGCATACGGCATTGGCGCAAAAGCATAAATTCTATATGCAAATTCCAATGTGGTGGGTGCATATTCAGTTCAGTCCAGTTCGGCTTAGCTTAGCTTAGCTTAGCTCAGCTCAGTTCGCAGTTCTGTAGTCTCCATTCTCAGCTCACAATTGAGTTCCTTTTTTCTTTTTTGGCGCCATCGCTTTTTCTTTTTTGTGTTTTGCTTTCAATGCTTATGTTGTGCTCATACTTTTCTGTTTTGCTAAGATACGATTTGCTTTTGGTTTTTGGGGAAACGATGTCGATGGTAATGGAGAGACGATAGCGCTGGTCGTTTTTTGTATACACTTTACATCACTTGTGTATATCATTTTGGATCTAACATCATGTACATGTACATAGTATATTGAACGTATAGAATTTTTCTCGCAAGGATTCATTTAATATTATACAACTTGGAATGATCTTAATTGCTATAGGCATGCCTTTTCATTTATCCGTACATATATCATCGGATATCCGGCTAGAGAGTCTCAAATATCTGTTATTCATAATACATATATAAACAATAGACAGTTTTTGTGAGGCGTATGCAAGTTTTGGTGAAATCAGAGGTCAGTTTCTTGTTTTTTACTCGCTTATGATTGCGGTTAGGGGTGTCAAGAAAACGTTATATGCTTGCGTTATATGGCAGCTTGCAACACTGAACTGAACCATTGTAGGAATTCATTTTTACTGCACTGGGTCAGGCGAGAGGAGTCGTCGAGATGAAGGTCGAAAGACAGGCAAGCACGGTTGCATGTTTGCCGGCTGTAACTGACAGCATAGTATGCGGCTTTTCTCGTTCTCATTCGCATTCCCGATCTCGGGTTTCTATCTTTTGTTCTTCTGTTCTTTCGGTTGTTTTCATACCCAACTATACTGCAGCATCACTACCATCCGTAGTATACCCCAAGCTTTGTTTCGCTTGCTAAGTTCGTTTTCTTCTTCCTGTTTATGCTTTACATATATATACAAGTATATATATTTTTTTAGTTTTTTGGGTTGTTGTTTCATTTAAAAGCCACAAAAATTGTTGCAGCAAAATGGAACGAGGAAGACAGGAAGAGGAGCATGAGGAAGAAACAAACAAATCGGGTTAATTGAAAAATACATAACTGAAATGGTTTGAATATCGGGTGAAAGGTGAAAGGGGGGTAACAATGCAAATATAAACCAACTCCACTTCGTCTCGAACATTGTTGGTCTCATCATCAACATTATCATGTTTTCTTCGTCGTCGTTGTTGCCGTTATCATCGTGACTTGTGATTTTCTTGCAATTTTCGTTACTCAATTATTAAATAAACATTCACTCGCCCATCTTAGGGGACTGGCTGACTCCTTGTGCCAAAGATGAAAACTAATAAAAACTACTACTACTAAAGCAAGACGGAAAAAAGAAAGAATAATAAAAAAAAAAAAAAAGAAAGAACCAAAGAAAAGCAGTGTTTAAGTCATCATCTCCTCCTCCTCGTCTCAGTCTTTGGCAAGCGTTGAAAAGCGTGAAGCATGAAAACTGAGCAATGACTAAGTAAATATCAACAATTATAGAAATTTATGTATAAGACTCATTCGTTCATTCGCTGTTGGTATAGCCTTCTTTGGCATAGGTTGGCCTGGCCTGGCCTGGTCTGGTCTAACCTGACTCTGGCTATACCATTGGACAATATAAGCTGCTGTTGCTGCTGCTGCTGCAGCTGGTGCTGTTGACTGACCTAAAAAGGTAGCCAAACACAAATTGTAATTGTTAACAATGCACTCATTCTTAAAGCAAACAAAACCAACAAAACACCATTTCAAAAACGACATCTAGCCAAGGAGCAAACAAGATGATGATCACAATGTCGACGACGATGATGATAGAGATGTTGTTATATACAATTTGCAACAATTGCCAACCAAAAACGACCAGACATCAAACCGCATGCACTCGCCTTTTGTATTGGCATTGCATTCTATTCAACAATATTCTGCTATACCACATAGTAAACTCAACTAAAATAAACTCTAAATTCCAAGAGATACTACTACTTCTGTGCAGTACTGATACTGGTAGTGAAGGAACGAATAGCGTCAAGTGGTTAAAAATGGCAACGTACTATCTTATTCACCTCCCCATCCATTTCTCCCTCACTCTTTATTTTTCATGTTCCTAGTTTGGACTTCCTGCCTCTATTTATATCTACTTATGTATATCTATTTCGATTTTTTCCTTTGCACTAACGACCATAATAAGAGCGAACTTAGGCATAGAATTTGTAATATGAAAATTTGGCAAAAGTACAAAAATTACTTTGCTAATTTTAAATTTATTAGAAAACCACAGTAACGACATGCAACAATAGAAAATACAAAACACCGACAACAACAACAAGATCCATTCAACATATTGTTTTTCTTATACCATTGTATAAGGGGATATAACCATAAAATCTTTTGAAGATCATTACAAATGACTTCAATTGAAGGTACAAAACTAATATGTAAAAAGAGAAGAAGAAAAGAGAAAGAATCATATCAAAATATTTATGAATTTTTATTATACGATTGATAGTTTTGTTTTTTATTAAAAGCTTCAATGAATAGACAAAAATTATGTAGAAAATTATCCAATATGTATGAGGAGACTATTGCTTTAAGTGGATTGTTAGTTAGTATTCACTTCAATACACAGCCAAACACCCTTTTCTCTATTCCTATCCTATTCAACTCAAGCAAATTTTCCGAATTTTTATTTTTATTTTTTAAAAAGTTCCTTTTGTGAGTTCCTTTGATTGCATAATTTAAACAGTTAATAGAGAAATCGAGTATAAGATAAGATATATAGTAGATCTTACCAAAGACTATGGAAGTGAATAGACTGGACTGGACTCGCTCACGAAACTTTGCGTTCTCAATTTTCTCTTATGGAAACTTGAGTCAAACACTTTGTACGGTTACCAACACAAAATCCCAAGCAATTGTTGTTGGAACATTCATATTTTGAGTGGAGGAACCTGGATATTTATATTTTTTGAGAGCGGACACAATTTTTTTTTTTATCCTTTGATCTGTCCTCATCGTAACTAGGTATCTAAAGTAAAAATAATAGAATCTAATAAAGCTTCTTTTAAATGTTTATTATACGCTCAAAGGGTGAATGTTTTTATGTGGCTTGTATAAGATTTCAATATATTATTGATAGATTATTATTAGAGATGAAACGAATATCCTGCAATTTAAAAATACTCGTACTGTACTAAGAGAAAATTATAATAAATGAATACCATTTTCTCTGCATTAAGAGAAGGTTTTCCAATAAGAACATGAATTTGAGTAGGGGATTTATATGGGAGGTACCCCTAGGGGTCCGACTGATCAAGAATATATGTACTTTATGGGGTCTTCGATGTCTCCTTCTTTGCATTACAAACATCATGTCAAACTTATAATACTATTCAATACGTGAAGAGTATAAAAATATATATAACAATATTACAAATTGTTAAATTTTGAATGACCAAATCGGGGTTTTAACTTTTAATTATTGTGTCGGTTGGTATTGTCAAAAAATTAAGTCTAAATAATTTTCGTCTTTTTTTACTACTTAAATCAAAGTCAAAAACTTTTTCGACTTTAGCCAGACATTTTGAATGCATTCATTCCCACCATATCCATTCATTTTAAAACTTTTTAGATACCATACATACAAACTCTTGTACTGATGAATACTTTGATTAACCAATAATTTCTACGAGTTGCATAAAATTAGCAAAAACAGAAAACTTTTTCTCATACTCTCTTAATTTTCTTATTATACGATATAACTTTTCTCATCCTTTTCCATTTCTATCTCTCTCTCTCTCTCTCTCTCGCTCTCTGCATATATCTTTCACAAATATTCTCTCTGTCTCTTCCATTCTCTTTTCCATTGTCGCCTTGTTTTGGTTTGTTTTTTTGATCTGTCTTGTGTTGTCAGTCAGTCAGAATTAATTTAATGCGGTCGCGCAAAGCCTGAATCTCAATTAGGCGTAAACAATTTAGAGTTGTCATAGTTTCTTCTACTTTCGGAAACAAATCAACAATAACAGCAAACAATTTAGTTTAATTTCAAATTTCGAGCAGAAGAAAAGTAGAAATAGAAGAGAAGGTGACGAGAAGAAACTAAAGAAGAAGGATAAGCATAAAATACGCCACAAAATACTATCAAATAAACCACAAAAAACGCCGACTATCAACACTCCTAGTGATGATGCTATCATCTACATCATACCAATATTAGAACTAAAGCCAGACTCATAGATAGACAGACAGACCAAAAGGATAACTAAACTAAAAGAGCAAAATATAGAGAAAGAGGGAGAGTGAGAGTTTACCATCAAATCGGCATTCGGGACAACAGTTTGCAACATTTGACTAAACTTTTTGCCTGCGTCGTCTATCTTGCACAATTCATTCATTCCGTTCTATCCCTCGTTATTCGTCTTATTATTCCGTTCGCCTTTCGTTTGCTGCATTGAAGAAAAGTTTTGAAACAAGTTGCACTGTTCATTGGTATTTCTCCTCACACAACCCTCTTCCCAACTACTCACTACACCATCACTATGAATTAAACCAGTGGTTCTGAAATATTAGTTTTTAGATCTCCTTAGGTGTCCGCGTTGTTATTACAAGGAGTCCACGAAACAACTATCGCAAAAATAATTTTACAACATAATCCATTATATTTTCTAATATTTATTTAAAACGTTCATACTTCTCATTGTTTGAAAAGGAATCACCAATGCCAGTTTATAATTTTTAAAGTTCCTTAAAAAATTCAATGAAAAATACAAAACATACAAATTCTAAAATAATCAGCCTACCAGTACAGTAGTACGAGGCTACTGATCCAGAAGATATGTTTCAAAAACAAGGTAAAATAAGGTTGGTATAAACTCCGCGAAAGTTTAAGAATCGCTGTATTAAACTAAGGTAATGGGGCGCAAAATGGAGCCCCCGCCTTCTATTTCATTCATCATCATTGTTCCACCATTGTGTCGACCTAAGAACGTTGTCTGGGCATGGGTAAGAAAATTTTAAACAACTTTTCGCTTCGCTAATAAAGTTACTTTAAGTTGCCTACATTGTCAACATCGGCGTCCGATGTCAGCGTCTTTAGAAGGTTCTTATGCCATCTATTCTCTCATCCACTCACTCTTTCTCACTGACTCTCATAGTCTAACGGTGTTTGACGCTGCTCATGACCGTGTCTAATAAATCTGTCCTTTCCACGCTTCTGTTATTATAGTACACATCTTCAACCCATCGATAAAGCCGTCTATTGATCATTTGAACATCACTGGGATGCTGTAGTTTTATCATTTATGGAACAGTATAATGATATGTCATGTTAATCTGCAACTTCAACTATGAATAAGTCTAAGGAACAAGCTGCTCCAAGAAATTTTAAAAAGGTACTTTTCTACACTTTTGTACCCGATGCAAAATAAGCAGAATAATTAAGAAAACTCGTCGCTACAACTATGACAATAACTTGAGCCTTATTACCCGCACTTAGTATATAAGATATAGTTCAATCGGTCGAAATGACGTAAGCGAAAAGATGGATAAAAGGAAGTTTCGTGTTCAAAGGAAACTTCAAATGTCCTTCTGGACAAAAGGGTCTCATAATCAAAGCAATAAATCAGAATCCCTTGAAATATGTTATTCCACTTTCTGTTCAAAGTCTTAATTATAAATTTCTTGGTCGACTCTTTAGTTTTCCAATAATATTGTGCGCGTCTTGTAGACACATCAGTCAAGAGGGTTTCAATTCCAAACAATTCCCAGTCCATTTTGTTATGTTTCATTCCCAATTTCTCTCTACTGATCTCCAGACTAGTATAAAAATATTACCTCTTGATGTTGTTGTAATTTGATGAATGAGATAAGAGAATGGGTGAAGGAGTAAGCTGGAGAATGAATAGGAAAGTTGTTTTTGTCAGTTTTTTCAGATGGTCTTTGTAATATTTTGTTTCTTTTTTTTTTTTGTTGGCGCGCAGCTCTTTAACTTTTAATTTGTTTATGAAACTTTTTGATTGTTTATTGCTGTCGTCGTCGTCGTCGTCGTCATCGTTTTTCTTATCCTCTTCTCAGCTTCTTTTCTCCTTGCATATTTCTTTCGCTCTCTTTTCCATACAACGTTATTGTTTCGTTTTTTGTATGCTAAACACTTAAGACCTACTTCAATTTGCTTCATTCTAAGTGCCTCGCTTTATCATATATTACCTTTCTTCTCTTCCCACATTTTAACTTATGCTTTTATTTAGGATTTTTCTTATACTCTTCACGTAGTAAATAGTATTCTAAGTTTGACATGAAGTTTGTAACAGACAGAAGGAGACATCGGAGACCATAGTCAGTTCGACGAGACGAGTAAATTTCAAAATACTAGCATTACTGGGCCGCATAGTTCACCATACAAATATTGCGGTCACAATAGTCGAAGATAATCTTCTTTCTGGTTTTATTTTTAATTTTTTTTTTTCAGCATCTTTCTTTTTCTTCTACTCGGTGTTCTTCTTGTTCTTTGAGTTGTTGCTGATGATTTTATTTCTAGTTAAAGTATTTAATTTACTTTTATTGACAGATGGATTGATTCTTAGAGTAGTAAAAGTCATGACGTTCGTAGCATAAGTCAAATTACAAAAAAGTAGTATGTACTTGATTTGCCAGTATTGATTGGCAATGCTACAAGCTAAGTTTAAAAGTGTTTGAAAACGCTTAAAAATATAAAAGAAATGATTCTCTGAAACGTTGCCAACGAGATATTTTATCATTTCATAAGGAAATTTGATTTACCATTGACAATGAACAATCGCTAAAGATGACAGACACTTTATGAAAAAAACCAAATATAAAAAATATTAGAGAGGAGAAATGTTATTATTGTTGAATAATGAAGAACACGTTTTATGCCTAAACATAGAATAGACGAATAGGTAAGTACAATAATAAGTTGGATACTTGGTTAGACTAAAAGACAGACAGTGAAATGGATAAATATATAGTATCTTATATACTTAGATGCTAGGTAACCTTTGGCTTAACATTTTACTATGTTGTACTATGTAGGCTTCTCTTATTCTCTCATCGTGCACTTAAAATCGGAATAATGAGAAAATTGAAATAATTTTCTATCTTGAAAAATGAGAAATGAAAGAAATGAAATAATGAAGTAAAGTACTGGATGGAAAGATGGAGAAGGGAAATGAGGAATAGGTTTAAGTAAACGACAAAGGCGGTTAAATGTGTAGCAAGTGGCACTCAAAAAAAGACTGTAGACAGTTGTTGGAAACACAAATGATAAAGAACAGAAGGAAGGATGAAAGAAAAAAATGAATGCAAAGCAAGCAAGGATCAAGTCGACGACGACGTTAAGCTCGCTAAATATTTGCCTCACCTTTGAGTGGCATTTAAGTTAAAATATTATTTTAGACTTGTTTGTTCTACTTGTTCTTCAACTTTCATCCTTCCTCCTTCTTCTTTACACTGTTCAGGTACTTTCACTGTTGGTCTTGGCAGTTTAACTAGCTGTTGCTATTGCCATCGTTGCTTCGTTTACCTTTTTTCTTTCTGCATTATTGTGGTTCACATTAAATAAATAAACATTTATTTTCAAATTAAGGATGCACACAACATGCAAACCAAGCGAATACTAAACTGATGACAGGCACAAAGCCTTTTTGATTGGCAAACTAAAGAAGAACTCAAAAACAAAGTCAGTCAGTCAGTCAGTTAGTTAGCAAGTCCTTCACAGTTGTCGTCGTCATCTATGTGTATGTCACACGCACATTCACAAGGAACATATCCGCATCCACATTCAATAAGGAGCAAGTTTGCTAAATGACATATCAACTGTCAAGTAGCTGGCAACGAGGCAGGAAATAAACTCAGACACAGCAAGAAATAGAAAAAACAAAAAATGGTTGCCAACTCTGTGAGGAGGAGGAGGAGAACAAGGGATGCTGATAGGCACCTTAGATATCCTGGCTAATGGGCACACACACATACACTTTTGAAGTCAAATCAACATACCACCAAACACCATCATCATCACCCAAGTCTTAGCAAAGACTTTGGTAAACAAAATGAAGAGCAAAAAAAAAGAAAAAAACTTGCTTAGATTTGTGAAGTGACATGATGAAGTTCTTTGTTGTAATCATTCAGAATTTCAGATACAAAAGATGTATTAGCAATGCTTTGAAGTCACTTCACATATGATTCCTCATTGTTGATTTACTTTTCTTATTGTATCTTTCACAAAAGAGTAAAAACCGTATGTCTAAAACACTCATAACAGCAACGGAGTACGCATTACTATAATCGGAATTAACAATTTTTCAATGGTATATTTAAAGAAACACATTAAAGATAACAGAAGGTAGGGTCAACCATATACAATTATGCATGAAGATTCCACCAGCATGATTGTTGTTTTCGTCAGAACACAGAGTTCAGTTTGGACCTATTTAACAGTGATTGTAACATGTGATTCACTCCGGAGTCACATCGTCAGTTCCTTCAGTGGATGGAAATACGAAAATGTAGGCCTCCGAAATATTCCATTGTTGGTAGGTTTTAAAGGTTAGAAGAAAGAACATTACTACATACTGCTGAATGGAAGGCAACTCATTGGCAGCGAAGGTAAGTTCGAATTTCTTCCTTATATAGATGTATCTTCTGGCAAACAACTATGTATTTATTTTCAAGCGTCGTAAAATGTCCTAGAAAAAGAATTTTGCGTTAAATACTTAAATTAATATAACTGTGTTAGCTCGCTAATCCGGATTAATAATTGCAGACCCCTATCCGGATTTTAGATTGCTCCGGACTAGTGGATACCCTTTCAAAATTTTAATTTGGAACGCTACTTCTTAGTAAAGAAAAACACTAATAACAGTTGTGTGTTTTATTTATACAGCTTTCCAAAGCTTGATTGCGCATTTCCTTAAGCAGAAGGATGTTTTCAATGGACACATTACGCTCCTTAGCCCATTTTAGGCAGATGTTAAAGCTCTGAACAGCTTCATTATTTGTGGTAGGGGGGCGACATAGGCTTATCTACGGGTTCTTCCTCTTCTGATGATAACGTGCAGTAAAAATTTTCCTCATTTGTGGACAAAGTCTGGTTTTGTATCGTGTTGTTGTTGAACATATCTGCCATTAAACTTAAGTCATTGCCGCATTACTGTCATTCTCAAGAATAACCGCCAAAAAAATATCCTCGGATGTCCATATTTGAGATTGAATATATGTCCAACAAGAATTTATAACTTGATTTGATACTTTGTCCCCAGACCTTGGATTTTTTAGAGTGAAATGTTTTAAAAATAAATCGGAATTATCAAACGGCGAATTGATTAATTCAAATAAAAGATCTTTTTGTAAAAATGTTACGGAATTTTGGTCCATAGATTGAACGATGGTTGTGCAGTTGGGCGGCATAAAAACATTTTTGTAGTGCCGCACTCAGGTACATGTGGTTCAGCATGACATCTAGCATTGTACACAATAAGAATAGCTTTGTGTGACAGATTATTTGCAGTTAGAAATGATTGTACTTTTTTTTTGATTAGCATAGAACAGCGATATTCAGTTCGATCTATTAGCGCAAACCAGAAAATATATATATATATTCTTTCCTTGTTAATTTTTTCCTTATGGCGGTCTCCTCTTTAGCATGCACTAATGTTTTATCAGGAAACATTTTCCAAAATAGTACAGATTCGTCTGCGTTATAAATCTGACAGTCTACTAAATCCTCAACTTAAATCTCATATAACTTTTTTCGAAATCTGGTACTAGGTCTGGTCTTCTAGACAATGAACTCTCCGTATATTTTTAGGCTGCAAACCGCAAACCTTTTCTTTTTAAATTTTTGCAGCCACCCATTACTTGCTTTAAATTCTTTGTCGGTACCATGCATATTTTCAAAAAGTGATTTGCCTTTCTAGCGCAACATGCCATTTGTAATTGTTTGGTGACGAGCCCGTTGTTGTTCAAACCACGTGTATAATTGTTCCTTAAACTCTTTATATTCTCCTGATATGAAATTCACGTTGCTATTCTTTACACGTTTGAGTAAATAAATAATTTAAATAAAAAATCCGGATTACAGACCTGCAACTAATCCGGATTATAGAGTAGTCAATGGGTAGAAAAACATTTGATCCGGTCTACTAGTTTATCCAGATTAAAAGGATCCGAATTACCGAGCTGACACTGTATTTTGATTCCAAAACATAAATTGTTCTATATATGCAGAGGCCGAAAAATGTTAAAAAAGCATTTGAATGAATAAATGATAAGGTAGAATTTTGTTTAGCCTCGGGACTTATTGTATGTATTTGTTTCTTTACTTAATATACTCGTATATACTACATTGTATTTTTTACTGCCTTATGGGTAACAACCTAATTGATTTGCAATTCTGAATACATAGAGGAATAGTTATGATGATGTGAGCCCACTTTAACTTGAAAATATGAAACCTTTATCAACCGACTGTCATATACTGTTGCTGTCAAGAAATTGCTCAATGTGTTTGAATATTTCGTCATCATGCTCTCAGCTATTTCTTCCCGAACAAATGATATGTTTAGGATTTGATGCATGTTATAGTAGCTTACAACGTATCAAGGTTCATTGATGACAATATTTCGCAGCAATTTGTTTTCTTAAAGCTTTAGTATGATTTTCCAAATAAGGAATCTTACCATCATATGTTGGTGCAAAAACTAATGGATTATTTTCCGTTTGCTCTTTGCTATTTAAATATTTTGCCATTAAGAATTAAAATTTAACAACAACGTAAATAATAAATTCTTAAGTAAAAGGCAAAAAACAAAACAATTATTGCCACAAGTCAACAAAGCAGCACAAGTAGCTAAAGTATCTGGATGCACAAAATGGACTTGGACCAGAGCAGACCAAACCAGACCAGAAAGCTTACTTGATCTTAAATCAAGTACAACAAGAATAATAGTTAACAAAGTTAACAATAACAAAAACTATAAGAATATATAATGACAAATAAAGTCAAATAGTTGGTTGGTTGCTTGTTTGTTTGCTTACTTACCTTTCAGCACATGTTTCCACTGCACTGCACTCGACTGGACTTAAACTTTCAGCCAACCAATGCCAACCAACACCTATAAACCTAAGCAAACAGTCATCATCATCATCATCATCATCATCCATCCACCATCATTATTATCATTTCTAACTTTACTTGAGTAAGTTAAGCTAAGCTAAACTAAATACAATAGCATTCAGCATTCAGCATTCAGAATTCAAAACAAGTTGGTGGCATATACAAAAGTTACTAAGATACATAGATAGATAGATACAAATGTATGCTTCCTGTATTTCCTGGTTATTGTTTTTTTTTTTGTTTTTTTTTTTTTGTTTATTCTTGTTGCATTTCTTGCATTTTAATTTATTTATGAAAAAAACAAACTATAAATAAGTAAGAGTAAGAAAAAATCATAGAAAAGAAACTCACAATATGAAACAACAAAGGCAGACAGGCAAAAAACAAAAAACGAAAAGTATCTGATATCTAACTAATACAATAGTTGTTTTTCTTGTTGTTCTTTATATTATTATATTATTTTCTTTTTTTGCACTTTACCGTTTCAATTTACTCTAGCTGTTATTGTTGCTCTATTTTACTTTTCAGAAGTTTAAGTTTTTCATTTTTTTTTTTTTTCTGGACTTTTCTTATTTTCATCTTTTCTTTTTTATTCTTATTACGTTTGTCAAAGAACCTTGGCTCAAGTGATTTCATTTCACTTTTTAACACGCTTAATGAGTTTTTACCTTTGCCGAAACCAACCCCCCATCACCATTATCACTCCAGCTAACTAATTTTTTTCAACAATAATGTTTTTTTCCCATTTTTTCTGTTTTCTTCCTCAATGCTAATTTTCTCCATTGAATTTAATTTTAAACACTACAATATTATAGAAGTACAAAAAAAAAAAAAAAACACAGATAGTTGCAATCATTGCCAATTATTTTCCACATTCCTTAGATTCATTAGATCGAAAATATAGAATTCTCAATTTAATTGAACTAACTAATCAAATCTACCCACATAAATAAAGTATCACTGACAGTTGCATTCCATAAATAAACAAAGAAGAAGGAAAAAGTGAGAGTGGGAGATTTTTTTAATCGAAGCTAAGAATCTTGTCAAAGCTTCACTACACTCCTATTGCATTTATATTATATATAATAGTCCCACACTAAGATCAAAATAGTTGATATATTAGTTTAAAGACAACTTGTTTCCTACTTATTGGACTTGAGAGTTAATCCCGTCTATGTTAATAATCGTTTTTCAAAACAAAAAAAAAAAAAAAATAGAGCTTCTATAGTATTGGCTTTCTCAATAGCAGAGCACTTTTTCATTTCAAAATAAAAATACGTATTTTTGAGCGAGTTGTGATATTTTTCATGCATTGCAAAGTAGACAAGTTCCGATAAAGTATGGAATAAAATATCCGGGAAACGATCTTGGCTCTGATTGTTCAGGCCAGGCCATTGCTCCTTTCATGAAATTTTCAATAGTTTTTTCTAAAAAGATATGGCTATATTGCACCGATGACACGTTGGATCTCGGCCTTGAGCTCAGGAATTGTTTCTGGTTTATTCCCGAGGTTTCACAAAACTCCAAAGAAAGAAATCGCACGGCGTTAAATCGCATGATCTTAGTGGGCAGTTGACATCAGAATTTCGTGAGATGACTTGGTCTGGAAATCGTCACTGAAGCCACAAGAATTCAGTTATCATGTTCCTATAACGGATGCCATTCACAGTCTAAGGCGTAATTTTACACATTTTTGTAATGGGTTTTCACAATGATAACACATTTTATTTTTTATGTACTGCTCCATTTTTAACAAACGGAAAAATCAGAGTTGACAGCTGTAAAGTTGCCACTTGCACAAATTTAAATATTGCACTTTTTGAGGCACCCTAACCTTATATATGATACAACTTTCACATCCCAACTGATGAACTTCTTAATAAAGAAAATTTTACAAATACATATATAATAATTAATGAGGCAGTTTATAAGCATAACAATTTTAACATTTTTTCCTTTCATCTTGCGAATTTATAGAAATGTTTAGTTTCTTTACAAAAAAACCACAATATGTAATTTTCCTAATCGGACGACATCATAATTTGTTTTGCACACTTTCGAAAAACAAGGTTGCTTCGGTTATAGTATGGAAATATCTCATCCAATTCTGTTCTAACATACTCACATTACAAGTGAACAATACTTATATGTTATATATTTATTTTTGCTGGGTAGTTCAAACCGAGTAACAGATTATTCGATCTCTAATCCTACTGGGAATATTAAGCAATCGATTTAAGCAACAGCTCTGTTTCATTTCATTGATATAGATATCAAAATTGTAAAATGTTATAATGCTGAGAATGGAAGTATCATGAATACATTTCTGAGTTATGATTTGTTGATTTCAAATCCATTCACAGCATTTGGTAATAGAACATAATGTGTATTATTTGCAGAACCAGACCAGAACTAGGTTGAGTTAACAGGTATAAATAATAGACCAAATGCCAAAAAGAAATTTAAATCGAATTTAAGAGAAATGATGCGATAATTTTTAATATATACATATATTTTTTTTTTTGTGCTTGATTTATTTTGTTCACATTTTCCTAAAACCAGAATGACGTTTATCTTCGACTATATCGAAGCTCTAATACTCTTCAAGCATCCCGGGTAGAGTCAGTATACATACTACTCAGACTGCAAAATTTGTATTGGAGCTATGCGATCCAGTAATTCTAGCATCATAAAATTTGCATAATTTATAAATATAGAACGGAAACTTATAGTACCCGTTAATTTGATAACTTAAAAAATCAAAACAGTTTTTTCCAATAAGAACATGATTTTAAATTTGGGTTTATATGGGTTCGATGCGGCTGATTCTGACAAATGTGAGCTCTCTAGCTGAAAAACTGATGGACTAGTTTGCATGCATACATACGGACATAGTTTATTTAACTCGTCTCGTCGAGCTTATCAAGAATATATATAGTTTATGGCGACGCCGACGTCGCCTTTTGTCTGTTACAAACTTCATGACATATAAGTTTGTGTTTAAGTTTATGTTTTATTCCCTGCGTGAAAAGTATAAAAAGACATCAGTCTTCGAAAGTTCAAATGATTTTTTCAAGGGTAGGAAAGTAAAGAAAAATTTGGGGAATTGGGGAAAATACAATAATACATGAAAAATACAAAGAAAGAAAATAGGCAGGCGGAAAACACAATCGAAATGAAAATGTTGATTCAAGTCGCACTTACCTTTTGCAAATGTTGTTGAAGTTGAAGTCGTTGGCGATGCCGGTGACTATGGTGGCAATGGCAATGTGAATGATGACGACGATGAGCCTGGAAAAGCAATTCATGCTGCCATCACATCACAAAATTAGAGTGAAGCCTTCGTTGAATTTCAGGTGGAAGACGTCAAGATAAGTAAAACTGCAAAGAAAAGAAAGATTTAAGAAAAGAATAACGATTATTATACTATATATATATAGTATTTTTGTATTCCTTTTTTCTTCTTGCACTCAACTTAAGTTCACAATTACTTTGGAAAATCCATGAAATTAAAAATGGATGATGGCAAAACAAAGAAGAATACCAAAAAAAAAAAAAACTTCAAAAGCATTCAATTTTTAAAAAAAAAAAAAATAAAACAAAAAAAAAAGTACTTAAGAATGGAGATCCAAAAAAAAAGAAGATGTTTAACCAAAGTCAAGGTTGATGCTATGGTTCAATTACCTTCGGATCAGCTCAGCAGCAATTTAGCTTTAATTAAGAAGCTTGCTGAAGCTGAACGCCATCGCCATCAAGACAAATTGTAGCCAAAGCCTAAAGGTGAATGAATGAAAGACAATAGTAATATCGAGATACATGCTTAGATACAAGACCACAGACCAAGGCCAATGCCCAAGACACTACAAACAAATTATCCAACCGACCAACTGACAGATACAAAAACATGCCACAAATGCACAAAGACAGAGACAGTCAGACAGATAGATAGATAGAAAGATAGATAGAAAGATAGACATGGAAAATGGGGATATGTTTGACATGTTAGAGAGCGAGGAATTAAGACATATAATTTAGTTAATTAAAAGGTGTTCAATGGTCTTGAAAACAAACAAATAATCAAACAAAAAATTGTAATCAATAATCCTAGATAAATAAAATAATTTGATTTTTGAACTTGAATAGGTGGCTTAGTTCGAGTCGAGTTATGTGATCCATCAAGTTTTATTTTCACTTTTATTTTGCCATTAAATTAACCATAATCTATTTTTTAACCAATCAAATTAAACCAAGCAAACAAAGGCTAATCAAAGTTGAAGTGGCTTAGATCAAGTTGTTGACCAAGTTGGTGGTAGCAAGTGAATGAGTCCAATGACCATTTGTAGACCAGCTGCTGTCTTGGTGACAATGACGATCATAATGACAATGCTGATGCTGATGCTGATGCTGATGACGACTATTGTAAAGATGATGATAATACAATAACAAGTTTCATTTTGGTTTTTTAATTTTTTTATTTTTTAATTTTTTGTTGTTGTCTTATTAAGCTCTATAAAATACTCGTACAAATTAACATTTAATCTTGAAGTTTTTGCGAAAGTTTATGACCAAAAAATAAAAAGTTTAATAAAACAAACATTGAAAATGATGATAATGATATTAGTGTCAACGATAATGATGTTAAAAAATAGTCATTGCTAAGACGAAGAAATGTATCAACTTTCGCTCTTTTATCAAATCAAATGCCCACTGAATGAAGTATAAATTGTTAATTTAGACGAGGACTGCTGACTCGACTGTCTGGTGTGAATAAACTCTTTTTCTCTCTCTCTATCTATTGCAACAAATAAACAAGTTTCTTTATATGATTAACTGATTGTTATTATTATTATTATTTGTATAATAAATAAATTTACATATATGTATATACGATAGTATATTTCAATGATTCACATGCATGAGTAATTCAATTTTGGAATATAGGTAAACAAAACTAAAATTAGATTCGAATTTTTGCAAAATAAGAAATACCAAATAATAAATGCATTCGCACTGAAAACACAATTGAAATTCATTCATTCAGGTATTTTTTTTTTTTTTTTTTGTTGTTATTGGTACGTATAATTTGTGTTAAATTGCAAATTCTGAATGAATATTAGTGAGCATTCATTCTCAACTTCCTCAAAGCGAGTTAATTGATTTCGATTTCGTTGTTATTATTGATTTTATTTTTAAAGTTAATGATTTCCGCTTGACAATTTGTTTTGTGTTAAAAATATAATAATAATAAATTAAGTAATAAATTGAATGCGTGGAAGAATGTGAACCAAAATAGAACCATGTTATTCAAAGAATTTGTTAAAAATTTAAATAAATTTATGGTAAAATCTTGGTTACGTTCGAATCGAGGAATTCTTATTATCTCTAATATGGAGAGTTTTTTCTTCTTCTTCTTTTTTTGACAAATCTCTGGACATCTAGTTCTCAGATCACAAGATCCATCCTAGATAATTGGATTTAGTATTCTAGAAGAAGAAAGCCATCATTTTTGTTGCTAATGGTTTGTAATAGTAATTTGCTAATATTCTCAGGGGCGATCTTTTGCCCCTGTCTTCTTCTGGAAGGCATCTAAAAACATCAAAACCACTTCATGTCTTTCTATCCATTTAGCCTCACTCATTTTTTTTTTTTTTTTTCTTTCAAATTTATTGTTTTCCTTTGGAAAATTAGCTTGTATTTCTTCATTGAGAAGATGTATTCGTTGGGTCCCTATATTGCGATTCATTCACACTTTAAATGAATGTGATTGAGTTGTGTTTATTTTCCCTCAAGGCGAATACAGTTTCTATCCACAAATATGAACTCACGAGTGTAGAAAAATGTATTCATACAATACGGAATTCATATCATTTCGTGAGTTCCAAGTAAAAAAGAAACACCACTCACTCATGTGAATATCATGAAAGGAATTCTATTTATTTCGCTTGTGTGTGCGCGTGCCCAGAACAGAATTCCATTATTTGAGTGAGTGCAAGTGATGTGAGTTCATACAGAAGTCGACAATGTGAATTCATTCAAGCAGGTCTCCAATAGTAAGTATTCTCATTGAAATTGATTTTTGAAACCCAAGCCTATGTATGCTCGCTCAGTAAACAATTTATGTACGAGTACGAGTTCATCATAAGTCTCACAAATTTAATTTGTACCATTTCAATATAAAACGTATCAAAACTGTATGAAAAATTTATAGAATTTTTTAATAATGAAATATTTAAATGATTCCATGGTTTCAGGACAAATATTAGAGATCAAAAACAATGTTAGTCAACAGAGAAAGCACGTGCATACAAAGCAGCAAACAGCAAAGAAAAGTATACGATAAAAAACTTAAAAATATATAAAGAAAATTACAAAATAAAAACAAAAAAATATTATAGATATAAAACAAAACCGGCTTAACATGTTCCTAACACAACACAACACAACACAACACAACACAACACAACACAACACAACACAAAACACAATAATGCGTTCGAGTTGCGAGATCAAGTGAACTTTAAAAGTAACAAAACCAACAATTATTCCGTTCACTTAACTATACTCATACTTTTTTTCAGATACAATTTTGTATTTTGTTGCGTTTACTTTATTTTACTTTAGTTCAGATACAATTTTGTATCTTGTTGCTGTGGCTGTTGCTGTTGCTGTTGCTTTTGACCATCATCTATCTACACTTGAATAGTTGTTTTAGACCGCTTCCTGCTATTTTATGTAGTTGTTGCTGTTGTTGTCAGATATTAAACTTGAACTTGCTCTGCAAGGTGACAAGAATACAAAAATGCGTTTTCCATCAACTTGGAAACACTCCATGGACACGCCACAACAGAACACATCATAACAATAATGTTTATCTACAAATAAATACAAGTACTTGGACAATGACAATGTGTACTATGATAGACATGGTCTTTTAAATATTTATCTATGGGATACTTAAAATATTCATAGATGAATGATCACTCATAGTAAGTATCTAAGGCGTAAGTGCGTTCATCGCTTTGAGTGCACTGAGTCTTTAATGTGTCTCAAGAGTTTTATTTAATTTTTGATTTAAAATTTGGCTTTATAATGTTGAAATTACTTAATGCTATGCTTGTCTTTTAATTATTAAATGAGATTTAATTGTAATACTTTTTACTAATAAGGAATTTATAACAAAGTGTTTTGATGATTACTTTTAAAGTCAATATTGTTCATTTGATGTACTTATGAGTACGCACCACTCAAAAATACCCTTCATAGGTAAATATGTAGTAAGTGTGATTGAAATTACAGAAGATATTCAGAGGCAGAAATTTAAGGCGTATGAATCTTTATCTCTACTTTAATTGTTGAGATATCAAGTGGTCATTTTATTATTTATATTTTGTTTTGTTTGCAATACATAGGACCAACCAACCAACGAATCCCAACGTTACAAGGGAACCATCTGTCATTTTTCATAAAATGTGATTAAATAATTTTAATGCTAAAAATTTATTTGTTTCATTGGGTAAGTAAATGAATGAATTTCCTACTTCATTATCTGTGAACAAGTGGCTTGGCAGAAAACATTTCGATCATACCTTATAGGGAGACAAATAAAGGATAAGTTTTAACTGGTATGTATAACTTATATTTTAGTTGATGAAGAGCGAATCTGGGATTAAGACTAAGACTAAGACATGGAGATTAGTTAAATTAGTTTAAAAACCATAAAAACAAATCAGTAATATTGACGTTATAATCATAGCCAATGCTACTTTCGAATAAATCCCATGTCAGACAACATCAGTTGAACTTGCAAATAACTTTATGTTGATTATTAGGTTCATTGATCCCACAATAAATCACAGTGAAAGGGTTGACTGTGAGCTAAGTCAACGTCATGTGGCGTTAAAAACTGGATATACTTAGTATGTTACTAAGACAATTGTGACTCATGCTTATGGTAAGTCTTATCTCTCCCAGACATTGCCTCAAAAATTACCACTCACTCACTGTTCTCACTTGGCTGAGAACAGAAATTGAATTCTTATGAAATTGTGAACAAAAGTCAATACTTGGAATGAAATGATTATTTATTTTTGTTTTTATATTAATTTTCGTTTGATTAAGTCTCCAATACCAATTTATCTGTTCTGGACATTTTAGTAAAGAAATATTGTATTTTGAAAAATTTTTTCTTTGAGGTGCATACACACATGAAAGTGAAGGTGTTTCTTTTATTTTTTATTTTTTTTTCATTAAAATGAAATTTACCAACAACAGCAACAAAAGCGAATGGTAAAAGCAAAAATAATACAAGAAAAAAGTTATGCAAATTTTTTCTTTTGATATTCGAAAGAAAGAAAAATGAAAATGAAACGAGTCAAACGAGAAAAGTGAATGTGAGGCGTTAAGCCAAGTTTTATGAAAAATAAAGTCAGCACGGCACAAGAAAAGAAGAAAAAATTGAAACAGTTTTTCGTGTTAATTTGTCAGGTTGTTTGTTGCTATTGTTTCTGTTCATTCATTCACTTGTTCATTTACTTGTGTACTTATTTTATTTTTTATATTTTTTTTTTTTTTTTTTTTTTATTGATGTTGTTGTTGTTGTTGTTGTTGTTTTCGTTGTTGTTGTTTCTTTGAGCTTTTTTACCTTCTCAACTCAAGTTGTTTTCTTTGCTTTGATTTTCTTTTTATATTTTCATTTCTACTTTTTTGATGCTCAAAGCCAAGATTATGTAATTTATGGCAATGATATGTCTGTCATGTTTAAACATGATTCCATTGTCAGTCAGTGAGTGGACTGGAGTGAAATGTAGTGGTCAAGTCGAACGGGGCCACGGGGGGATTTGGTCTCCACAAATTTTTGTGTTAAAAATCTTTTGAAGTTTCGGTTACACGCTAAACTGTTAGACAGCCACGCCGCCATAAGATGCACATACTTCCGCTTTCTGGCTATTATTGTTGCCATTATTGTTTTATTATTTTCTCTCATAACAATTTTTCTTGCCAATAGACATATAGACTTGTCTTTGTCTGTCCATCCAAATAGCAAATAATAGATATAATAAATACTTATAAGTACAAATATAGTTTAATGTTTACCAATCAACGCTTTTAATTCAATGATAATAATGATTGTAATATCCAATAGTGTATTTTCACTGAGCTGAATCGATTCAATGTTGAATCGACCATTAAATCAGACAACAAACCCAATGAATAATCTCAGTTTTTGTTGTAAAATGTGAATCGATTCTGATCGATTAAATAATAAAACCAGAAAGTATGGTATCTTCGACTATGCCGAAGATGTAATACACGTCACACAGCCCCTAGAATGGGGGGCGATCCAGTAATCCTAGGATCTTGAAATTTACATGGTTAATGAATATGAATCAGAAACTTATTGTGTGCAAATTAAAAGGTGATAGGTGATAAAACAACAACAAAAAAGTTTTTCTAATAAGGATATGAATTTGAGTAGGGGGCTTGTATCGACTGATAGTCCGAGGGTCTTGAAATTGTAATGGCTAAAGTATATGGGTCAAACACTTCCAGTTTTACAATTTCATTTCGATACCACAAAAAGAAAGAAAAAGTTTTTCTAATATGGACGTTGATTTAAATGGGGGTTTGTTTGGGAGGTACCCCTCCTGGTAGCCTTAGGATCATGAAATTTATGTGGTTGGTGGATATGAACCATAAACTCATAATGTTCTGTTCGATCGAATCAGAATTAAGAAGGTTTTTTAATAAGAACGTTAGTTTGACCTTGGGGTTTGCATGAGGGGTACCCCTCCCTGTGGTCGCATTCGGCTCGTTCCGACAAATGATTTATTATGCGGGTTAAGTAAATTTCAGACTGATGGACTAGATCGCGTACAGACGGATAGACGGACATGGCTAAAACAACTCGTCTCATCGAGCTGATCACAAATATATGTACTTTATGTGGTCTGCGATGTATCCTTCTGTGTGTTACAAACTTAATGACAAACTTATAATACTATTCACTCCCGTGAAAAGTATAATTAGAATTGAATCGTGTCAGGGCTGGCAAATTTGTGACAATGGTGGACGCACAACGTTCCAATTGAATGTATAACCAAAACAAAAAATAGCTCTTTCTGAATCTGAATCGGCGGAGTAAACCCAATATCGATTCACGTTGAATCGCTTTAGATTCATCTCGGTTTAATTGCACTATAACTAGCAGACATATCTTGCAATCTGAAGAGGTTGCATATGCTAAGTAAAACACCAACAACATTCCTACATAATAAGACAGTAAAATTTAAATGTCATCATAATTAGAAATGCCAATCAGTAGCAACAATTTATTAAGCTTCAATTTTTAGTTCGGTTTTAGTTGATTGTAAAAGTAATTTGAATCGAGATTTATACAATATTCACACCGGATAATAACAAATTATTCTAAACTATTTCTAAAAAATTTCCTGCAGTTGTTCATTATTCAAAATAAACTTATCATATTGCAAAACATCTATTAAATTCAGCATACCGCCCACTTGCTATGTCAAAATGCTATGTGCCAGTATATCAGTTATGTGACACATAGGAAATAAAGTCTAAGAACTCAATTTGAAAGTCAGTCAAGAGTTGTTGTGATTCTTGTGTGAGGACTATCTTATCCAGTAATCAGAGAACTCTTGCCTTAAGACATTTTTATACCAAATTTCAGCCAATAACTTAATGCCTGAAAGACAAGTTTGCATGGCTCAAATTTCCAGCTGATCATTTTCATATGCTTGTATACCTTAGGGGGTCGGGTCTCCAACAGAAAGTGAAGTGCATCTCAGCAACATACATGTGATGTGTATTTACATACGAAAGTTTGAAAAGTAAACCTTGATTTGAAGCTCTGCACTCGCTATTAGAGATGGTGATATAGAAAACGATGATTATTACATTTTTAGTAATGAACGTCATAGATGGTTATTCATAATCGGAAACCACGTAGCAAGTAATCATAAAAGAGAGCAACTAAAGCATTAAGAGAAATGAAGAAGAGAGCAACATAATGATGATGGTTGTGATAGTGATGGAAAAGTTGATGTTGATGGTGAGAGAAAATTGATTATTTATCATTAAATATTTATTAGTTACGGTTTATATTAATGATTTATTTTTCTATTTCTCTCCTCTCTCTATTTTCGCACATAACATGTTTTATTTTGTACCATTTTCTGTTTTCTTTTGTTTTGTTTCGATTCATTTGTTGTTTCCGGTTGTGATTGCTTCATTCATGATGGTGATGATGACGATGATGATGATGACGAGAGCTTGGTAAGAAGCTTATGTAATTTTAGATGTAATCAATCTTATAAAATATTGTATATATATTTTTATAAGCATATAGAAATACTACACATATTAAACAATACTTTTGAATCACTGTTACGAAAAACAAATGCAGCGCAATAATTTATAAGCTTACAGAAAGAACATATAATTTAAGTAGTAATTATTCAATCTTTGTTGGTTTTGATGTTAGTTAGGTCAACACTTAATTGGGTCAACAAGAGCTCATCGTGAAAATGATGAGGTCAATGTGTTTTGCATGATTCCCAATGAACGATCTTATGAGTGCTGAATCACATAACTATCCTTAATTAGTCACAAGTAAATAACATCCATCCATCTATCACCTAATACAACCATCATCCGAACGTTACACATTACACCATTTAACCAAGTGACATAGGTATCAGTAACATACAATTTCCAATCCCTGTACTCACTGCACATCAGGTATTTCGTTTTCCATTCTACCATGAAACAAATTTTCGTGGGGTCTTGGGGTAATGCTTTGGCATGGCAACGGAGAGGACCAGAGATATGAGTGCGAGTACATCACATAGAAAACTTGTAATTAAATGAGTTGTATTTTTGTAGTACTGTTTTCCCACTCATCTTTGTCGCTCAAGCGCATGCATGTGTATGTGTGTGACTTGTATTTGAAATTGTAGTTGTACTGTGAATTTCAGTCCAATTTGTAATTGAAACTTTCATTTTCATTTTCCATTTACAATTTTCTCTAATTTACTTTTTGTTTCATTTTTTTCCCTCGACATTCATTCATTGATAGCCACGCGAACAATCATCAAAACTTGAATTATACTGCATCTATAAACAAAAAATTCAAATAAAAAAAAATCCAAAAATTGAAGAAAAAAAGAATATCGGCTATTGATGATTTATGCAAATGACAGAAAATATGACTTTGCATTTTTCATATGCATTTTTTTTTTTTTTTTTACTTAACGCTTCACACGATTTTCGTATATTAAATGCTGTTTTTTATTTCAATTCGATTTCATCAAAGTAAAGTATTAATTCAAGTTGAATTATAACCATTTTTCCAATATCAATTATTGGCTAGAAATATACGTATACACACCTACATTATAGATAGTATTGTATCAATATTTGTCAGATGTGTGAATTGAGAATCTGATGTAATACTGAAATTCCACGAAACCTATCTGAACCTGTCTAGTCTTTGACATTTGTCGTGTAAAACATGAGCGCCATCAACAATGCCTCAGAACATATCGGAATTTGCAAACTGTCCAATCTCAATAAAACGTTTCAATAATTTATGTTTGAGTAGTTAAATAATAGCAGGATTGTCGGCTGATAAAACAAGTAAAGATCAACTTTATGAAACAAATACTTTTGTTGTTTCACACATCAACTTTGAAATGAAAATCCTCAACAAAATATGTATGTATATTTTATGTGCACAGAATCATTTTCCCCAAAAGAAGCTCAATGAGATAAAAAGGGAATTGAGAGAAAAACCAAGCACTTCTCTTACGAGAGATAAAGATTTCCATTAAATAAAATCTACTAAACATTATGTTGTATTATGTCTTCTCGTCGAAGATAAAGTGGAGTCTGACCATGAATAGTGGCGGCTACAAAGGGCGTCTGACTTAGAGCAAGCAACTCACGATATAAACGTGAAAACACAGTTTGTTCGATTGTCGAAAATATTCACCGTGCAATCAAAAGGTACCAGCTCTTACCATCGGACTAGGTAATCTTCCAGAAGCAACTTGATTACGGAAAAGAAAAATAATCCAAAGTACATGCTGATGACCAGCCGGAGTTAAAGATATATAAATGTTACAACTGCCAAGTGTATGCGGATTATATATATTGTATTATATGACTGGTCGTTCCGATTATATACAAACTTAAAAGTATTTGAAATTTGATTCATGTTAAAAAGGACGGAGATGGTGATGGCAACCATTTTAACTGATAAAAATTCGAGATTTATAGAAGATTTTGAAAAAACAGGATTCGCACTTATGAGAAATAAAGGGAGACTACACAAAAATCATAAGAACAGTTAATTTAGACTTCAAATACATACTTATAATATAATGTATAATATCATATTAAATAATGATGGGATATTACTTCAAAATTATAATGGCAATAAGATTCAGATTGCAGATTGTATTTATCATAATCTTCATCAGTGAAATTCTGAACGAATTCTTCGAGAGAAATAAACTTGCACAGCTTCACCACAAGTCAGTTGTCATTCTAATCCGATTTACTTAATATTTATTTTCCTGTTTCTTGTATCAAATTTATCTTCAACAAAAATAAAAAATCTCTTTAAATCATATTTCACGACGTGATTATTATCATTATTATTATTTCATTTTATTTCATTTTATTTTATTATATTTGCTTTTAACAAGAAAAACGTTATGTTTTATTATTTGTTATACCCTCCATACACAATATTCCTTCAATAGCATTCATATTTTGCCCTGATCTTTGTCACATATTAAAATATGGACACATTGAAACTATATTGACCCAATTAATGATGCTATTAGCAAGATTTATGGAGTTTTGTGAACTCTAGGCAAATGATTTCTATATAATATCCCATCCAACAAACAACTCTTTTAGCCTATTTTAAATATGTGCAACTAACTTTATTTCTTAATCAGAAGCAAAGAATATTGCTCCGATACTTCTACTTGAAATTACGTATACGTACATATGCTGTAGTGTAGTAGTGTATAAGTATATGGGAAAACCGAAAATTTTAAATACAATAATTTTTTGTTTTATTTCATTTCTTTATTGTAGATGACTTTCTAACTTTAATAAGTTAATACGATTTAAAAAAAACTTACTAAAGTACAAAAGCGAAAGTGTTTCCAAACTCGACTAATACGGAGACTATAATTGTCCATAAAGATAACGATGATGATGAGCGTGATAGCTTAGATATTTTTTTCACTTTATTACACATCTTCTTGTTGCGTGATTTTGTTTTGAACTTCTAAAGAATCTTTAAAATTGATTTAAATTTTATTTACACACTTGTCTATTATCGTTACATTTTAGCTCAATACAAAAGTCCCTAAATTCGATTCTCAAATAAAAAATTATCTAATCAGGCGGATCAGTAATCCCCGTTAGTCGTTTGATTATTGACTTCACCCCTCATGATAAAATAAGTATAACTGGATATTTTGGAAATATCTCCAAACATACTTTGTTCATTGCTTTGAAATAGTCTTGTGGTGTGCCTCATATTGTCTGGAGTAAAGTAATGTTGACATTACGGGGGAATCAATGCTGCCATATCCACATGTTCTTTGAAGAAGTAAGTAGTTCATAGCTACAATATATAGAAAAGAAAAAGATAGCAGTCATGGAACTGCCGATAGAAGTGAAAACAAAACTATGAAATGACAGTGGTTTATTTTTTAGAATCTTCTAATTAATTATACGTAGTATTTGCACTCCGAGCAAAAATTATATACATAAATAACATAAAGTGAGCAAATATGTAGCTTATGTCAGCGTAGAGAGTGTCAAAATTTTGTCTAAACAATATTCAAACAAATTCTCCATTTTGTGTGAGACAGCAAATGTGTTTATGTGTTTGCTATTGATATATATGTATGTACCAGCGTCGCACACTAACGTCGTCTTGCTTTGCTTGTTGCATTGCTTGGTTATGCTGTCTGTATGTCTGTACTGTTTCCAAACAAGCAAATACCAAAGCAAACGAAGACGAGCGAATGAGCGAGCACACAACGGAAGAACATAGCGGTATAGCATGTCGATGAGGCTAACATGCAGTTTTTTCCTCTACCAAAAATTTGCTAAACGCGCCTATAGAAGTTTTCACTTCAAAAATTGTCATATTTCGTGTTACATCACTCAAATCGTTCTAGGTTTCAGTCTCGAAATTCCGACCATTTTAAGTCATAGTCACTATATGGTCTTGTATTAACCGATCATTCAAATTCATGTTTTCGTAGAACTTAGTGGACCAGACTAAGTTCATAGAATATAATAGATATGTTATTTTAAATTGATGAATTAATCGAATTCACGCTTCATCAGAAAATGTGTCCAGAAAATGTGTAATTTTTGATGTCTACAAAAATGCATGATTCTATTTATTGTATAAGAGATCTTAACAGAAATTAAGTGTGTGTACCGATAAGCTTTGGAAAGAACAAAGTTTCTTTATTTCATTTAATTTTTATTTACGTTTGGTTACATTTTTTTTTTTTTCTTTTTAATTTGATAAGCACTTTCAGTTAAAACTCTTTCTCTCTCTCTGATAAGATGAAAGCTAAATAGACAAATTCAACCCGACTGGGTGACAGCCGTCAGATCAGATATCAGTTGAGTTGAGGTAAATATAGTTAAACGCAGACATTGTTGCGTAAATCGGTTTATTTTTCTCAATATGAAATCACATTAAAATCCGATTAGATAAATTTCTAAAATATATTATAGTTTACACAGAAGCTTGTCGGACGCATTCAGTGTTCAGTTCAGTTCGTTTCACATTATTGTTATTGTTTACTTTGAACCACATGAGTTGACAGTTCTTGCGGTAATAAAAATTGATTAAAAAGCCCCATGATTTTCTTTGGCTGAGATTTAAGTGATATGAATGGTTCATAAACACTGTGTTAGGTAATAAATCATTTCTATTGTACGATAAAGACTTTTACTTTTCAAACAAAGTTTTTTTCAAATTTAATGTGTAATCGAATGAAGAATGTAATCTTTGAATTAATGAATACAATTTTTTTTTTTTTTTTTTTTTGACATATTGTCTTCCTCTTCTCTTCAATTCATTTAAGTCTATAATTTATTGTTTAGGCGTACTTATATGGAAACGGAAGCCACATATCGGTTCGTCCAAGAGTGCATATACCTACTATCGCTAGCAACCCGCCCCGGCTTAGCACGGCTATTAGAGCATATATGTACATACGCATTATTTTTTTCCTGACATTCAATCATATGGCTTAGTTTAAAATATAACTGATGTTCATCTTACTTGGAGTACTTTTAATATACATATTTTATATCCAATGCTGGAAATATTTGGAAAAGTAAAGATACAAACTTAAATATTTTTTTGTTTATAATTTTGTCAACTTTTGAGGGCCCATTTTTGTCAGAACGCTTAGGTGATGAGCAAAAGAAAAACATCGCCTTTTTGAAAACGCGTGATGAAGAAAGCCTCACCCTATCCCTTTGAGCTCTTACGGCCTTGATGCCTCAACATAACACACGGTGTGTAGCTCACGCGCCATCACTCGGCTTATATAGTAAAGATGTGGATGAATGCATATATTGGATGCGACATAACAGTCTTAATCTCTAAAATGTGTTCATATTTTTTGCCCCACTTCTTTGAAGTGTGTATGAGTTAGAGACCTGCGGGAATGCACTCATGTGTCGTTTTGCATTCATGAATATACTAACATATACGTTCATTTCTATTCATATATTCCTATATACTAAATGTCTCTCTCTTTCTCTCTCCTGTTCCGTGATCAGTGAACATCAATGTTAGGCGCGGTAAGTATTTGCATGCGACTATGCTCAAAGATTAAATCTGGCACCAATTCATGTAACAGAGGTTTGATAATTTTGAAAACATTTTATTCAGTTATAAAGCGAAATTTAACAGCCATCTTAAGAAACAAAGTTGTCGGTACTAGCCAGCGAAGGACCCCCGAAAACATGAGTGTTCGATTCCCAGCCTTAGTGATATTGCTTGGGCCGCGATGTCTGCCCTCACTTTTATGAAGATTTTAGAGGTCGAGCAATAACAGTGAATATAGAGCGATAGTTCTTTTATTCCATCTTTGCACCAGTTTTATAGATTTAATACAAGAAAATGACAATGAGATGAAGCCAACTATCACACATTAAATAATTCAATTGAAGCCATAAAGAAGTACACGGAACATTCGCTAGCTTGAACTAATTAAAACCAGCTCAGTTGAAGTTACCGAATTGTTCACACTAGCGAAAGTTATATATTTAGGGTTTAAAAAACGCTTTTTTGGCATAATGTTTGATTTGTCTATTATTACTATTAATTATTCAATTAAATTAATTTAAAAAAAGTGGAGATTTTTATCTGCCGTTTCTTGACTTAGGCTACATGTAATACTTTTCACGCAGCAATTACAGAACACCGATTTTTTAGGGTTTACTTTTTCTGTTTTAGCCCACTCAATAGTCTTATTAAATATGGTAATTCCTTTGGAAAAAGTAACATGCTTATTGAATTCATGTTTCTGAACGGGCTTATCCTCAGAATCGCTGACGTCAATCGATTCCGTGTCAGTAAACTCGTTCTCTTCATTCTACTCATTGATTTCAGCTAATGTGTATTTAACCTACATACAGACTACGTGGTTTTAATCATAATAATATTTAACTTTTCAAATGTGATTAGAATATCTTACTTGGGGAGTCATTGTCTCAAGAATATCTGCAGCTTTCTCTGCATTCTTGCATTTGAATCTTTAAAACGGTAAGAGTAATATTTTTCTCAAAATTTTAAAAAATTTTTAAAAAAATTTCCAAAGTTTCTTCTTTGAAGTTATTTCAATCTGCCTCCAAAAATATTACTGCGTTTTTCAAAGAAATATTTTTTTCATGGATTTGATTAACCCATCCAAGCTGATTTGAAAATACGCGTGAAACCACGGTAAAAATGGCATCTACATCTAAGATTTTTTATCAGCGTATGCTTGGCAGTGGACTTTATTTAAATAAAATACTTGCAATAATTTTTAGTGAATAATTTTCCAATAACTGTAGATGGAAAATATTGTATTGTCAAAATGCACTCACCCTTTGTAGATAACTTGTTTTATAGAAGATCGAATGATATTTTTTTAAGAGATTTAGATTGTTCTTTCATTCGATTGCTGCGAAATTCAGGTGGGTTATACCTTGTTCAGACAGCAAAAAAAAAAAAAAAAACAATCACAAAGCGATTTCACCTAAAAACCTGGGAGCACTGGTCAAAAAAATAACAGCAATGGTTAACAAGTTGACAATATACTTACTTAAATTTCCGCTTAAGCTTCTTCAGCAACTTAACAAGTCGCTTAAATTCAATCCAAGGAACCTTGAAATTTGATCATCTCCCTGCTGTTGTTGTTGTAGAAATTAAGCTGCTTACGAAAAAAGCAGCTTAGGCTCTATGGAACCGGGCATTATTGTCAGCAAAATTAGATATATAAGCATGTACAATATGGTTAAAAATTGATTGTGCATTGTTTATTTGAGACTTAACTATATGATTAACAAACAGGAAGCAAGATCGGGAAGATTGGAATATTTAGAATGAAATAGTCACGGACATAATGTAGTTCCCATATACATATATTTATTGTAATTCAGATTAAAGGTTTATTTGAAGGATGTGAGTGTGATCCACCTTTGGGTACAAAATCGACAAAAGTGGA
Source organism: Amiota albilabris (assembly GCA_037040105.1). Lineage (NCBI taxonomy): Eukaryota > Metazoa > Arthropoda > Insecta > Diptera > Drosophilidae > Amiota > Amiota albilabris. The sequence continues at coordinate 91,204 of JBANCV010000054.1, forward strand.
CAAAATGTAATTAAAATTTCTTTTGAATTTTTATTTTTATTATTTGTCTCTGCACTCATTTAAGTTTTATGTTATTGTTGTAGTATAGTGTTGTGTATAGAAAGTTGTGTGTTTTGTTCGCTATGTGGTTTATCGATTGTTGACATAATTTGTTTATTGACCTTTTTTTTATTATTATTATTTTGATTAATTTCCCTTTTTGATTGTAAAAATAATTTTAAATTCATTTTCCACATACTCCTCATTTACAACAACGACAACAAACAATACAAAGTAAAGTTGTTGATTGTGAACAATTGAAAATCATTCATTAAATATGGGTCAATTATGTATGAGAGTACGAGAGTCCGGGTGTTGATTGTACTTATTCGTATATGTATTGTACTACTACTACTAATACAACTATAATAATAATAATAACAATAGTAACACAATTGCATATCTGATATTTTATACTTTTTTATGTTGTCTGTTGGAACATTGGAATTCGATTAAAATTAAAAATTTTTTTTTGGAAATTTTTTGTGTCTTTGTTATTAAAAATATTTTTTTTTTTTTTTATGATGACAATGGATGGATATTACGCATAGTATACATATAGTATATGTAGATTTGTATATGAAACCCCAAACACAAATTGAAGTTATTCATTTATTTATTTGTGCAATGCGATAAAAATGGACTCCGTAATGAATATATATGGTTGAATGTGTTAATTTTCAAGGTAATACTCATTATTCACTTCACGGGAGTGAATAGTATTATAAGTTTGTCATGAAGTTTGTAACACACAGACGGAGACATCGCAGTTGATTTTGCCTTGCCCGCCTGCACGTCTGTACGTGAACTGATCCCTCAGTTTTTGAGATGGAGAGCTGAATTTTTTTTTTTTTTTTTTTACCCCGGACAACTCATTTGTCGGAATGAGCCGAATGGGATTACTGAAAGGGGTACCCCCCATGCAAACCCCAAGGTGAAATTCATGTTCTTATTAGAAAAACTTTTTTATTTATGGCTTTATCGAACTGAAATTTGGACATTATGAGGCTCATATCCACCAACCATGTAAATTTCATTATCCTAGGGTTACCCATACAAACCCCCCTTTAAATTAACGTTCTTATTAGAAAAACTTTTTTGTTTTTTGTGCTATCGAAAGGATAAAAACTGAAAGTGTTTGACCCATATAAATAAGCTACTTAAATTTCAAGACCCTCCGACTATCAGGAGGTGTACCCCCCATACAAACCCCCTAGTCAAAATCCAGGTTCTTATTAGAAAAACTTTTTTATTTTTTATACTTACACCTTGAAATTTGGACACAATAGTTTTCTGATCCATATTCATTAACCATGTAAATTTCAAGATCGTAGTATTACTGGATCGTATAGCTCCCACAAAAACAAAAACTTTTTCTAGGGGCTGCGTGAAGAGTATTACATCTTCGCCATAGTCGAAGATACCCTTCTTTATGGTTTTAATTTTATTTTATTAATTTATTTTGATGTTGTTGTGTTCTTAATGTTGTTGTTGTTTATATTTTATATTATCATTTTTGTTTGTTTGATTGTTTGCTGTTCGTTGTGTATAAATAAAAATAATAATAATCAATGAATTTGGAATGAGAGCAAAATAATAATAAACACCATAGAAAAAATTAAGGATAAAAATAATAATAAAATTGCAGGAAATAACTTATTAACTTGCTTTGTCAGTTCAGTTCAGTTCGGTTCGGTTCGGTTCGGTCCAGTTTGTCATTCATTCGTACGTTTGTTCATCCGCACTTCAGTTCGTTCATTGACTTATTACTACTTATTCAATTTGAGAAAATGATTAAAATCATTCGCGCGGCTTTTGTTGTTTAAATTAAACAACTTAAAACTCTCGCATGGACAGTTTTTTAATTACAACTTAGTGAAATCATCATCATTTAAGCTATTGTCGTTGATTTCATTTCATCTCAACCCATTCCAAACCATCCATTCATCTATCTACTTGTTTCTCTGTATCTCTATCGGTCGTTCGACCATTGTCCATTGGAAAATCCGCATTGCGGCTTGACATACACTACTCCTCTTTGTAACAGCTTAAATTAAACAACATTTTGCATCATCCATTCATTCAGATGTCATCCAGTCAAAGATTCATTCACTCACTCAGTCCCCGGTTCGTTCATTCATTCATAGTATATGATATATTTAGGTATATGTTTGCTTAAAGAATTGAAGGAAAGACAACTTCATTTTCTGTTTCTTGTGCCTTCTTTAACAACATTTTAATAATGATAATTTTGAAAAGCTGCAACACACCAACCTACTGGTGGGCAATCGGCGGGATGTGCAACTGGCAACCGGATACATTGGATGCATTTGTCATCCTCTACTTTCCTCTTCATCCGTAACCTCATCCCCTCCATCATTCATTTCAGAGTCAATTTATTTGTTTGTTTGTTGAATGTTTTTTCCGTTCGCCAGTTTATTTATTGCTGCCGCAACTTCACTTTTAATTTTTCTCTGCGTTTTTTTTTTTTTTTTCACGCGCGCCTTTTTTAATGCCTTCAATGAAAAATGCATTTTTAATTATTTTTACTTGCCACCGCACATTTACCTGGCGTATGCAATTCGGTTTTTTTTTTTTTTTACCTTTTGTTGCATTCAATTTTTCATTTTTATTTTAATTTTTTTCTTTCTGTTTTATATTTTCTTTTTTTCCCCATGTTTAAACAAGAGAATTTTTATTTTCATTCATGCAAAAAAATATACGATAAAATTTGTTTGTGGCTGCTTCTCTGGCATTGACAATGCCGCTTAAAAGATAAATTAACTTTAGTTCTCTGGTGGTACCTTTCTTCTTTTGCTTTTAAATTTATCACAGAAACAAAAATATATATATAAGACTCAGGTTTTTCGCACCCCACGTGATCTTCAATTTGCTTACACATAATTATTATATTGGATTAATTAAACAAATTGTCAAACGATTTGTTTCACACATTATCACAAATATTGTTCTCATTTTATTTTAAGGAATCCCATTTCATCATAGATAGTTTCTATGTGTTCCAAATATCATGAAAGAGTCATATTGCCCATCGAAACTACAATGAATGGTACCATATAAATATTCATCCAACCATCAGAATACACTCGCACATTCATAAATAGGCAAGTTAATGTTATCAACTCGACATGAGCAATAAAAACGAATAATGGCATTCAGGTTATGTTAAATTGTGAATAAATCTTTCTCTGTCGATAAATACTTATACCATAAGAAAGATTCAGAAATTTAATACATATGTACATAAGTATGTATGCATGTGTAATGAAATATGTATTATTAAGTCTGTCAACAATTCACGATTTACACCAATTTGTACCGCATCTCGAATTTAAGATAAACTATTGGTGGTGAGTCTTAAAGGCATTTGTTCCTTTACACTTAGAATTAGTTCTACTCAATTCAATTTATAAAACTTTCTATATCCTTGGCGCAGGTGAATTAGAACAAATTTATTCAATGCTAAAATAAACCAGTAAAGCCCCGGATTAAGCCTTTTTTAGTTTTGTTGTCAGAATTAAACTCAATTGGCAAATCGGTTTGGGATCATTAGAATTTTCGTAATGCGAACTTCCTCACCTATCGAATTTCCCATGAGTTTCCTCACACCCAACCGCGTTCCGTTACATAGGTTTGGTTGTTTTAGATTTCGAAACAAGATGATAACCGAGCCAACCTTCAGTTGTAAATTTTGCAGTGGTCAGTCAGGCAGATCCAAAGAGATCAAAACTTCAGTTGGTTCATTGGTCGTTCCCGAACGAATACGCTTAGAATATTAAACAGACATACCTAAAATTGATATGATTTCCAAATCAAGTCCAAAAGGACTTTGATTTAAGTTTAATTCCGTTTGGAATATTTCCTTTGTTACATTCCTAAAGATTTCTGACATGTAAGACAATATATTGATTATTTAAGATTTTTTCAATTGATTTCTCATCATCATTTTCCTTTAGAATGTCACTAAGGTCAACTAAGAGTTTTTACTGTGCTACATTTTACTCTGTTGCTTTCTTTGCCCTTGATAAGCTATGAAGCCATTAAGCTTTCATTGATATGGGGTAGATAAGTTACTTGTATATAGTAAAATAATCGTTTCACATCATCATTGAACGACATGGTCAAACGGAGAATGTTTAAAAATATTAAATTACAGCAAGTTTATCGGCTTTTTTTTGTTTACACTGTGCCAGGAGCTAGCATATTATGTTATATTTGTGTATTTTCTTTTATAACATTGAAGTCTTTCTATTCTATCTGTTCAATATATTCCATCTGTCCCCGTCCATATTAGCCCCTTCACCATTCAATACAGAAAGCAAATGATTTCCGCTTTTGTAGACATCACTTCTCCAATTACAAATATGATAACTAACTAGGGGGCATCGTGATGGATAGCAACTTTAAAGTTTTTGAAGCATGAGAAAATACATAAAGAGGAGAGAGGAGTTAACATAGTGAATATTCAAGCTGAAAATTCCATAGAATAAATATTGAATTTTAAATGGATTTGATGGCATCATCACCACTCATTCATCATTATCATTATTTTTATTAACAGAAAAATCACAATTTACATGTTTTGCTAAAATGAAAAGAAACGAAACAATACAAAAAACATAACTAATCAATAGATTTTGTTGACTCAACATATAGTACATAGTAAATAAATACAATGTACAATATAATTTTTGTAAATTTTTTTTTGCAAACTCATCTTCATCGTCATCTCATCATCACTATTAAAAATACTAAATAAAAAATATCCTTTAAACACAATCGTTATGTTGATGATGTTGATGTTGATTTGATGGCGACTTTGTCTGCGGTAAAGCTTTTGATAATAAAATTGACAGGAAAAATAGCATAGCCAGTTAAATTTATTTCACACTATCTATTTTTAAATTTCTTTTTTTTTTTTTAATATTTCGGAATTCTAAAATAGTACATTCACATCACATTTACTTAGTTACCGAGTTACCCTGATAGTATGTATGTATCTTGATTTTTAATAAATATTTTATTACAAATAAAAGTTCACACAACATTTGATGAAATATTCATCCCTACATGGATTTGCATGCTTGTTTATTTTAAATCTTCTTTACCACACTCAGTCCGTATCACTAAATAACATACATACTGTAAGTAGTTAATCTGAACAACATAGCATAGTATGGTATACGAAAATATAGTATGGCATAGCCGAAGCGGTCAGAGTTGCCGCGTTGTATTTGAAGTGCGAAAATGTTTATGTCATGATTTATTTGTGTTGAAAAGAAAAACCAGGAAGAGCATAAGCTTCGGTTCCATTGACCTATGACACACTAACTAAAGATGAATGATAAATCTGGTATGTCGGTCTGATCGGTACATACTAATGTATGGTTCGATTTTATTGTGTTAATTCAAAAATTAATTGCTATAGAAGTTTTATATATAAAATAGAATTTACAACCGATTAATATAAATTATATGTTAGTTAGCAAGACAAGATTGTTTTGGTCTTTTTTTATGGTGTCTACCTTTTACAATATATTGTTCAAGTGTTATATACGAGAGTGTTTTTAGCTAAAAAATGGTACGTATTTTATTGTACTTAGATCGATCCATATGTGCACATATCGGGGATGCATGATTTTATGAGTTAGAAGCGATAACAAATATTCATGCCAAGTGTGAAGTTTGTAGCCTCCTCTGCATACACAAACAATTTTAAGTTCGTGAAATAAATGACGCAGAATAAATAAATAAAAAATTCCGAAATATTTTCCAGGAAAAAACCAATATGAGTAAACACAAAAATTAAACGCACCGAAAATTATATATCCTTTATAGTCTTTACGAAATTCGTAAACAACGCGATCATTGAAAATGCCCATACATATACATACTCACACATTCACCTTAACTCATATCTGCTTTGACATAATTCATTCTTCTCTCTTACCACAACAGATTTTTGTTACACATTTTTGTAACACAATTTTCCGTATGTTCCAAATTTTATGGTATACGATACCGTTTAGGTTTCGAAGTTTAGCGCCGTCAAACTATAATATTTTTGCGTCCATTTTTATACATATATATAGATTTATATGTATATAATTGGAATGATTGATGTATATGATATATGAGATTGTATAACATAACAAATTTTCTGCTTGATATCTCAAAAGCAACAGAAGTTTAATAAGTCAGTTTCATTACGTTTATCAAGAATTTTCTTAATTAGTTAATGCATTACAAAGAAGATAATTCAATTTATCCGAACATTCTAGAGTTCTAGGCTATGACAGTTGGCCCCCTTCTTTAGCTTAAGATATAGTAATAGTAACTTATAGCATATTATGTGAATGTGTGACAAACAGCACATTGTATTGTGTTAACTGTGTAGGGTATTTAGCATTTCGTAAAATTGTTAACACATTTGAAGTATTATTCAAATGCTGTGCTCACAAAATTTGCATATGGAAAACGTTAATAATTAAAAATTATGACTATGAAACAAGATATTTCTAGGTATTGTATTGTACTTGAAAGGGTTGAAAAATAGATCCCAATGTGAATTCTCTACACATCCCTAATCATTTCCTTTTTTTTTTTTTTTTTTTTTTTTTTTTGCACTTATTTGTATGTTCATTGTACGTATGGACGTTTGTAAATAATAAAAGTGTTTCAATTTGTTGTATATACAATATAACAAACAAAAAAAACAACGGCTGAAAATTGTGCAGATTTAGCTATAAATATAAAATAACATACCTTCAGTATAAAAAGTATCTGGAAAATGTTATTCAAATGAACCGCTAAAAAGGAATCGGTAAATTTTGTTAAGTTGGTAGCACCTTCCTTTATTAACAAGCCAAATTTGAGCGCGATCTGTCAACTAGTGTGTTTATAAGGTAGGTGTGTTTATAAGGTAGGTAGGTAAGGAAGGTATGTACTAAGTACTATTGTACTTAAAACATGAATGATATTTTGGTAAGTTTTTAAGTACGCTTTTGTTTCTGAAAATAATATAATGTAGTTGTATGTGAAATGCAGGTAAAAACCTGGATGCAAAATAATCATTGCTGAAGTTTAATGATTGATATGGGTGCAGCGATTGTAACAACACAAAAGTACATAAGAATTTAGCTAAACAAACACGTAAAGACATAATTTAGTATTATACTGACTGAGTAGGGGTAATTCCTCCATAATTTTGTAACATCTTCACAATAATCATAATCATCATCAGTGTAAAATGTCTACAAACTATAATTTGAAATACATTGCAACATTCACCAATACAATGTGTATCTTTAACAACTTTGTATCTTTCTAACCGAAAATCTAACTCAACATTAACTCTCTTACTCTGTAGGAATCATTCATTTGTATTTACATTATTTCTTTCCATGCCACATTGTATCATTTTGTTGTATTCTACAATGTTTTTTTAGTGTTGCCTTTTTAAATAATATAATGATAATAGTTACTTTACAATAATTATAATAATAGTAGTTATAATAATAACAATGATGATCATGATGATGATAATGACACCAATAATGTATTTGACACCGTTCAGAATCAGAATGAAGCATTTCTTGACTAATATATGTACTATTAGTTAGATCCGATTATACCCTTCACGACTTAACTTGACTGGACGTCCAACAGTAAGTTCGTGAGGTCATGAAGATGCCTATGACTGCTTACATACATACATATGTTATATAATTATTAAATAAATAAACCTCACCATTAGTTCCTTTTCAAATTTTAATATGAATTGATCTGTAAAATAAAAAAAAAAAAAAACAAATAATATTATAATTAGATTTTTTCTCAATTGTTGATATTGTATATTAATGCCTTTTATTATATAAGAGTTTAGTATTAAAATTATTTAAAATATTTGTAAGTATAATATAGGTAAATACAATAAAAAAATTATAAAAAATTGTCACGTGATTCGCGAGACAACATTCCCATAATGGCAAGGTGAGACATGGCAAGAAATCTTTGTCAGTTTTTATTGACGTATGGTTTTCGTCATTACGAGTACTACATTGACAATAAGCCATCGGTCGGCATTGCCAATGTTATTGTAAGCCACGTGCTGAATCGAGAACAGAATACAATTAACTGTTGGCTCATATTATTATTTTATCTGTATGCAACTGAATATTTATATTATGCATATGCATATGTATGCAGGTATCTAGACATGTTAGATTTATGACATTTACTTGTTGCTGTCTAGGCGGCCATGCGTTCGTTTGTTTGAAAGTTTTATACCATGGAACCACAATTCTTGTATATTGTAATCCGAATGCATACTACTGGAGCATAGTGTAGGCGTTCGTCAATGGCTGATGATGTGCATACAGCACAACATATACTACGAATATTGGCTGCGGGCTGCTGGCATCTGGTGGCTTCGGATTCATACCCTAATGAATTTATGACAACATGAAGTGAGCATTAATAATTTTTACTTCAACACAGTGTCTAAAAATAAACTAACTCAAGAAAACCAATACAAAGAAGAAACAAAAAAAAAAAAAAAAAAACAAGTCAGTACACTAAATTTGGGTTGGTCCGACTATGGAATACCCTGCACCGCACAATTATTGCGAAGTTTAAAGATGCAAAATGATTAAGAGAGATTGTAAATAATTTAAAGTTTCAGGATCAAAAAGTTAAGTCATAAGAGGATATTGTAGCTGAATTTAAATTATAAAAAATAAAAAAATCATTTCAACCAATTTCAACTTTCTATGAATAATAGTTTCATAGAAATTGAATGTTTCATTTAAACTTGGAAGAAATATTTGTCTTTCATTTAAGTATTTGTGTGCTATGTACAGATACAGGGTATAAAAAGCTCTATGAAAATGAAGCTGAACGATACAATAAGAAGATAGATAAATAGAAATATACAAAGAAAAATACAATACTCAATCAAAGCCAAATATTTAGATTTAATCTACCACTGAGTATGACTCAGGCTTGAACAACTTCCGTTTGAGTTTTGGGTTTGAATTCGAAAAAATGTTGATGCTTTAAGTCATCTTAATTTATATTGTAGATATTTTATTTATTTTTTTTTTTTTTTTTGTCCAAAAAATGATATATTCTGCGCAAAAAAAAGAAACATACGTGAACCAGTATTGTGCTCTGATGTGTCTCATCCGCTTGGGTCTAAAAGAATACCGATCGATGCACAGAATCGCTGTTGATTTTGGGGTGGAACATGCTTTGCGTTTCTGCTGAACATCATCACAGTTCACTTGAGATCCTTTATTCACTTGCTAGATAAAAACATAAAATTAATTTCCTATACTTTAATTAGAGCTCCAGTGATTATATTTAATATCATTTATATTTCTTCTTTAATCGAATTTCTATTTAATAGTGGACATTTCCCTAAAAAGTGTCTACATACCTATGTCTTATTTAAAAATTTTTCACATTTACATTTTTTTTAATATAATAATTAAATTTCTCCTTCTAGAGAGGTTCTTTATATTCTTAACATGTAGAACTTGCTTTTCTCATTTTAAAAGTTTGATTTATTATTTTTCGTTCTGAATAGCACATACTTTGAACATTAAGTTCGGATATTTCTAATCAAGTATTTTTCTATTTCGTTAAAGGCTCTGAAAATTATTAATTTTGAAGTCAGTTTCATTTATTTTTGTTAAGTTTAAATTTCTTCAATAAGATACAATGGTTATATGTGTGTTCTAAGCATGTATGGATGATTAAAAAATTGATTTATATTTATTTACAAACGTTCGTTGTCATCCAATCAAATGTTTAAATATTATTGAAATGTTTTTTTTTTTTTTTTTAAAGTGTGATTAAAATAATTTTTTTTTTAACCCAATTTTTCAATATTTTCCGGTGCTGACGTTGCAGAACCAAATTTTACTTACATATTGTGTGGGATTTCAACTTCAGTCGTTTTATCGTTTTTCTTATAATTTACAAATAACATATACGAAGAACTAAGTCTGATTGTATTTGATAAAATTGAGCTTTTTTTTTTTTTTTAAATTCTAATCTATTTGGCCAGTTTGGAAACTTCAATATTTTTACCAAGGTTAATACAATATTTCGTTTGATTTAACAAATTCAACTCTAAGGAAAACTCAATAATGTTATATATTCTTTTCTTTGAAGAATTTATTCCACACGATGTGTTTATGGATTGGGTATTTTATTCTTAATTATTTTGTTTATATTTATTTGAATCTAAAATATTCTTATATGTATTTGGATCTTTTTTTTTTTAAGTGTTTTTTGTTTAAACAATTTTTTTTTTTTGCCCAATTTTTCAATATTTTCCGGTGCTGACGTTGCAGAACCAAATTTTACTTTCATATTGTGTGGGATTTCAACTTCAGTCGTTTTATCGTTTTTCTTATAATTTACAAATAACATATACGAAGAACTAAGTCTGATTGTATTTGATAAAATTGAGCTTTTTTTTTTTTTTAAATTCTAATCTATTTGGCCAATTTGGAAACTTCAATATTTTTACCAAGGTTAATACAATATTTCGTTGGATTTAACGCTTTCAACTCGAAGGAAAACTCAATAGTGTTATATATTCTTTTCTTTAGTAACGCATCTTATTTATTTATGTATTTTAAAAGCATTAACAAAAACTTTAAACACGATTTAATTTATTTAGGCTTGTTTGTCTCATCTTTCTTCACATCGATCCAAATATGTTGTTTGCGATTAAGATAAGGGAATAGAGTCGTCAACTCTATAACACGGACATTATGATTCTCAAACCTCTTCCTTTTCTTTTCGATGTGTGCTTTGGGTCATTATTTTGTTAGAATAGCCACAGAAAATACTTTTCTTCCTCTGCGAAGGGACACAATCCAATATATAGTTCGCTAAGTAGAAAGTATCCATATTTTATTCAAATCGCACTACGGTCCTAATGCCGTTCTATGAAAAGCATTCCCAGGATCATGCCGTGGTCGAATTGTAAAATTTTGTATTCGTCCGTCTATGAAATGTTGCCACTAGGATCTTTTGCCACCCTTTTATTAAAATTCACGCCTTCGCTTAAGATGAATGTAAAGAGACTTTACTTGGTTTTGCAGCTAAGAGTTTTGATGTAACCGTTTTCTTATTGTAGATGTGGCAATGCGCAAATTTAACTCGTTCTTTATCTGTTCAAATGTCACATAGGGACGTTGCTTGGCAGTAAGGACTATTGCATTGTCCTGCCTTTGTAAGGTTTTCTTTTGTCTACCACGGTGTCCAATTTCTGGTATTTGTGATCGCTGCACAGCATACTCCGCGCGTTGAAAAATCTCAGTTTCACTTAGAGCGATCATGTAACTTAAGCAAGTAGTCACGTTTCCAAAGTACCCAAAACCGTTATTTCAAATATGTGATTTAGACATGTTGAAATCAGCCGCAGATTGTTCAGGAATTACCAATGAGTAGATATGGTGGAGTTAGATCTTCTCCATCACTTGGATCATTTGATAAAGGAACCAGTGGTCAATTGTTAATGCTCATATTCTTAACTAAATGATGTTTCATTGATTTTATATCAGCCTTCTACAAGCCACCGAAGTGAGGCCCACGAAGTGGTATAAATTTGAAATAGAAGCTAGTCTTCGCCCTAAACTCTCGCAGACTGCTAATGAATTTCTGTTTAAACAACTGTTGTTTTAATCCACACAATATTTCTGCGTGCGACAAATCGCTTCAAACAAAAAATAAATACATTACTTGAAAGATCAGAAAGAAGTTCAACATGAATAGCTTTTGACGAAAAACAATTGAATACTGCTAAGTGAGTTTTGTATGTGACCTTGCTTCGAATTAGAGAGCTGCATTGAGTGAAGAAAAAAGGCGTATGTGTGACTCATGCCAAAAATGAATGAGTGAATTTTGTATACAGTTGTGAGAGAAGCTCATAACTCCATATAACCAAAACCAAACGAACTGGTTATAGCAATGCGACGCACTCATAGCGCGAAAATCTGTTAGTTTGAGTGCGCTGAAACAACCCTCAACTTCGAATTCGGTCCGATGTCAACCCATTATTTGTTGTTGTAATCGAGGTTTGTAATGGTAACTGTGTGTTCAGTTTCTGACGACTTTTCATTTAACAATTAAAATTCCTGTGAGTATACTTCCAGGTGTTACCTTCGATTTTGCTATTACCAATGAAGAATTTATTTCTGCATTTATGTTTGTGCTTATGTTGATGCAACAACCATATGCTTTCTAAGATGCATCCGAGAATCCATGAATTTCGTAGATCTATTTCAATGATGTGTGTATGTATCTCATTTATCCATTATAAATCCGACTGAATTAGCTGCCACTGCGCGTTCAGTTCTGCAGGTTAACACTCCTTCCAATCAATGCGCTATAACCAAAGTTCCTGAATAAACACTTTACAGCGGATGACTACAGGACTCAACAATCCAAGAAGGTCATACAAACGTGCCACTTTCGATACAACGAGTCATTTTGTACCCCCCTCACTCGTCGGTTATTTTTTTTTGACATCAACAGTGTTGATGAAGGGATCCTATTACCACTTCAAACATAAAACTCCCACCAATACTGTGTTAAAAAAAAACACCGCTTTTATTCACGATCTGTTGAAAAATACTGCTACAATTGATTATTCCATTGGAATAAAAAGCTTTGTTAACTTTAAAAAATAGGATAAAGTCTGCGAATTTTTCTCGTACTTATTTAAGAATTCAAATTTGTCTGGTTTAGATAAAAAACTCAAAACAATTTTGATTTCTTCTGCCCTACATTACACTGATGTCAAAATGGTGTAAGAAACTAAATTATTAAATCTGTCTTTATGTTACCGATTTTAAAAATAAATATATTATGCTACAGCAACAGCAGTTTAAAAATTATCTCCTGAAGTTCTCATGTATTGGGGGTAAATATATGTTTGGACGCGACTTAAATTGTAGAAATCGACAATGGAACTGTTGCTGTGCAAATTGTTGGGGTAACACTTTCCAAGAACTGGCATCCTTTGGTAGGTTTTCAATATTGTATCGCAATGATCCCCAGCTAAACATAAATCGATGCCCTCCACTATAGACATAATACGTATATTAACAAGTTCTTCAAACTACTTAACTGAACCTACAACTTTAAATGACACCTCTCAGTTAGCACACAGAAGTTCTCCAAAGTAAATTGGAATCTATATACAAAAAAAGAATGCTAAATACGGCAAAAATTATTAAAAATAAACAACTGTTCGTTCCAAGTTTCTGTCCGAGAATTCAAAGATTCCGGTTACCGACTAATAAGCTTCCTCTGCGCGTTCTCTAAAATTTTAGAACGCTTGATTAAAACTAAAATAATAAAGCATCTGGATGAAAACAACATTCTGCCCCCAATTCAGTATGGATTTAGAAATTTGTGAATATTGCGACAAAGTGATAACATTAATTGAATTATCCAGAAGTACCCGACCTGACGTATAGATAGCGCTTATTATTTAACAACAAAATTAATGAAAGAAAGTACTAAGCTTAAGATAAAAATTTGACATATTTGTTTGGCAGCAATTAATAGTGAACGCTCTAAGTGAATTTGTAAACATGGAAAAATTGGTCATATTTTATGACAAATGTCTGAAAAAAGGCCCCCAGTCAATTTAAAAGCTGAACTAAATTCTACGACACTAAAATATTGGGTGGCAGAGGCTGTACGATCTGCAATAGCGAGGAGTCGAACAAGTAACGTGAACATGCTAGAAAAAAAAATTCACAAATGGTATTGGGTGATCGTCGATGCGATCCATGGATGAAACATGGGCCCATCACTCCACACCTGAGACGAAGTAACATACAAAACAGTGGACTGAAAGGGAAAAATTGTCTCCAAAGAAGGCAAAACCAGTTCCATCTGCAGACAAGGTCTTGGCGTCTGTTCTTTCGGATGCACAAGGGTTTATTTTCATTAATTATCTTCATAATGAAAGAATCGGCGAGTATGTTTCGGACTTATTGTAACTTTTGAAAGATAAAATAGATATAATTAGAAAAAAAAATGGCATTTGGCCAAAAAGAAAGTTTTCTTTCATCAATATAAGGCACCAATTCACACATCCGTTAAAGCGATAGCTAAAAACAACGACATCAACTTCGAATTACTTCCTCACATACCTTATTCGCCATATTTAGTTCCCTCGGATTATTTTGATAAGAAAAAGACTGTGGTTAGCTAATTTGAGGAGCTTACGAGATTTTGACTTATAAAAAGAATGTGGAATCTTTTGAATGTCGCTGGAAAAAATGTATAGACTTCAAAGGTGACAATATAGATATTTTTTACAACTATTTTGGTTTTTTTTTTATTTTTTTTTTTGGTTTGGAGCTATCCTCGTATATTGTGATAATCACAAGCACCTTTTGCAGTCATCTGCCAATAAAACTGATTCAAAAGTAAATAAAATTTGCTTATCATACAGAATGGTGAGATCAACTAAATTCCTTATCCTTTACTTTTGTGTAAGTTGCTGATTTTCAGAAAGTGCATATTAGAGCTTGAAATATTCAGTGGACCAGTCAAATCTCTGAATTTCATTAGTATGTGATTGACTTACTATTGTTATATAAATACCGTATTGTATTTATCTTGAACAACCGATTTATTTACAACATTTATTGATTCGTTATATTTTTTTTTATAAAGATATTGACATATATATTTTTCTACTCTTTTTGGATTGATAAAAAGGTACCAATCGAATCGTTCTAGTCATGTCCGTAAGTTTGTCTGTTCATCTGATGAAAGATCTGAAATTTGGTATGTAGACTTGTCGGATGGCTACGGGGTATAAATAGATAAAATTCCAAACTTTAGCAAAAATATATAAAGGTATAAAATAGCATGTGTATAGTGAAATACTTTGGGAGTCAAACAAGTTTAGAGCAAAAATAATAGGAGACAGAGACGAGAAAACTAACAACATGAGATCTTAATAATTCAAGATTTCGTTCCGATCAATGATTATGTCGACATCCGAACCATTGTTGCCATCACCTTTACTTTAGACTTTGACAACTTTACAAACTGAAATTTAAATTTTAAATTAAATTATTTGAAGTTTTGTGTCCAAGCCCTCACTTTAGGGTGATGTTATATGTGAACACAGACATACTCGTCGTATATCGTAACATATATATTTATATATTTTGATAAACAATGCTTTTTCTATTTATACTTTAAAGTCTAGTTGTAAACCATTGAAATGAGTTGTGTTGATGAGATGACATCACTTTAGTTAATTACTTATTTTTTAGGTTTCAATAAACTTCAGCAAAGTCATGAACCTAACATAAATAGCAATTTACCTTGGTTCTGGCCAGGCTACTACTTACCATTGGGCATTGATTTGGTTGGTAAACCTCATATTTATAAATATGTTCTTGCCTACATAGTTATACTATCTAATTAAAATTATACGAAAAAATAATATACTGATGCCATACCACCTCCACCTCCACCACCACCATCGTCACCATCATCACTAGCTGCTATGCATATCAAGATAGTAGCTTATAAAAACCGGATTTCATATACACGTGTATTTATTTGTACATATATGTACATATACTTTGATGATGAACGATGAACGGCCTCAACTTAATCATCAATAGTAAGAATATTATAATATAGAGGAATGTGTGTTATTAATTCTTTTGTTTTATATAGTACTACGCAAATCAATATCTATTTTTTTTTTTTTTTAATGTTTAATATCCATTTTTTATTATTATGTCTTCTATTTACTTAACAAATAAAAATTCTTTGTCATTACAGTAATTATGAAGATCCATACTCGTACTAAGTAAGAAGTTTTAAGAAGAATTATAGAAGAGCTTAATACTCTTCTCTCTTAGTTCGCGTATATAGAAAATGGCCATCATTTCGATGCAGTATTGGAGTCGATTACTGAAGAAAATGCCTCATAACTGGGTATGAAATTATGATGGTTCATAATATTGTTATAAATAGTTTCCATAAAATCTGAAACCTGAAACTTTCTTAAGCAAGAAAAAAGTCAGATTTTTACAAATTTGAAGACAATGTCAATATTTCTTTAATTTGAAACAATTAGTGAGTGGTTGTGTGAAAGGTATTAAATATTTCGTTGCAACTGAATTTAATAACATTTTTTTTCTTCTAATTTTTATTGTTCATTTTGTGAGTTGACTGCTTTTGAGTTTAGTGTACATGCTAAGAATAATTAATATGTACTACACATACACATACAACTTCTTGTGAATATTGCAGATAGATACATACATAGGTATATTATTTGAAGTTTAACTATTGCTATTATTGTGTGCATTTGAGTGCCGGAAGTCAGAATTTGCAGTCGAAATGGCAAATAATTGATGGTTTGTTTGTTTTTTTCTTATTCAGTTTAAGATACTTAATACATGGTAATAATGTGGATGATAATGATGACGATTTCATGCTCAGTTGATGCTTCTTTCAAACTCCAAAGAATTTTTAGAACCATTCAACAACAGCAACTTAGAGAGAGAGAGAGAGAGAGAGACAAAGACAGAATCATCTTTATATTATTCTTGCCACTTTAAGTTTTTCAAAATAGTTTCTTCTTTAAGTACGAGTATCTACATGCAACATACATATACAGATAGATACTAGATACTAAAATGAGTAATTGTTGTTGCCTTTCTGAATTTTTAATGGCAATGTGCATGCTTGTTCATGTCTCATTGAAAGCGTGCATTCTTGCTCTTTGTCTCTCCCACTTAGATTCATTAGAAAATACTAAGTTACATCCAAGTTGTTGCGCTAGAGACATGAGAATGAATACAAGACATCTTATTCTAAAAGCAGCAGCCTCCTTCCTAAGATGTCAATCTAGTCGCACATTCACAAAACCAAACATGCAAACCAACCAACAACCCAACATAGTATGTCTTCTACGACGTTCATTGACGGCGTATCTCTTGAGAACATTCAAACAGACAGCATCAACAGATCTTCATATACAACACTAAACTATGTTACGCTTCAGCAACTCATCCGATCCCAACCCATTCCAAAACTATCTTCGTAGCATTAGTTTCACATTTAGTTGATATTTGTGTTTCGTTTACCAACACTGAGAACGCGAAGTCTAATGCAAGCAAACACCCACAGGAAATGGGTCAGAATAGTTGTTGTGCTTAAATGCAAAAGATGGTGCATTTATTTGTATGTATCCATATAAGATCCATTTCCACTTGAGTTTTTTGCACAGCCTCTCTCTCATCACCATGCAACCGCCACCATGCCGCAACATTCGGGACCTGTTTTGTGCCTTCAAGACTTCTTCACGCATACCAAACTATACCATTTCATTACATTCCATACTATACTTGTACCAGCCAAGTGAGTTTATCTTTTGAACTTGTTCTTTGTTTGTTCGTATCCAAGAAGAAGTATAAGAAATACAATAAAAGAAGACATCGTTCGCATGCTGCAAGCTTCTCTAGTCAGTGATAGTAGTAGTACAGCAAATGGTTGGCAACATTTTTCCAATTAGCCTAATGTAGTAGCAACAGTTCCTCTGCTCAATTCATCTTAGAATAGAACAGTGCCGAACTCGTTCTCGATAACATATTAAGAAGAGATTTTTCTCTTGCCAAACACCAAACCAACCAAACCAAATACTTTTTCTTTACAAAGAAAATTCTTAGCAAAAATAAAAAAAAAGACATTTTAAATAAAAAAAAATTAAAATGAAAAATTTTGTAAGAACCAAAAACCAAAGATTTTTGCCAACTTGCTTTATCCTAATTGGATTTTTGTTATTCTCTCTGTACTCAATTGTCTAATTGCATTCAAGGCTAATTGGTTTTTAGAAGCATGTAAACCAACTTTGCCAAAATGTTCCTCATATTGGAATTTTAAATGAAACTTAGTTGTATTTTGAGTTTTGAGAGCATAAATAATAAAAAAAAAGTTGATTGACATTTGTCACTAATGAAGAGCTTCTCAATTTTTTACCAACCCATCACTCAATTTCTCCCGAAAATTATGCGTTTTATAAATCGGATGATGGAGTAGAAGAAGTTTAAATACGATAAATCCAATTAGCAGCTACTAAAAAATACTTTCTCCTATCTCAATTTAAGGATTCCTAACTCCTTCATCAATGTCCACACTCGGAGCCAATTGTATTAAATGTATTTTATGTCTTAATGCTATTGGTAGGTAGATGGATGATGATGGGAGTGGGAAATACTTAAATCATTTGTTTTATTGCCAACCTACCGCCATCACCCACTTTCGTTTTATCCAATAATTAGGGAGTAATACAAATTAATGACAAAAAACATTTTTATGGGTTTTTCACGTTTCTCTTATTGTTTTTATTCATCTTTTAGTTTGGAAGGGGCCTTCTTCAGTGATTCAGTGTTTGGATTTGGATTATGGTATACGTATTGTTGCTAGTGTAATACATATAAAGATTCTCTGAGAAGTAAGATGGGGAATGTGAATGGAAATGTTTGGGTGGCGTGCGCGCGCCTATGGAAATTTTATTAATTCCTTAGCGTAAGAAAATTTATGAAATTTCACCTTTTGTGCCAAACAATTTGCCGCATTCACATTCTTTATTAGCTCCTGCCAAGGAGAACTTTGCAATGTTCTGTTGTTATACTAATGGGGTGCAAGAGGCTTTTGTCCTGGAGTATCTAAATCAGAAATGTGTTAGTGTTAGTCGATGTCGGGAACTTGCAGTAAAGTTTTTCTTCCCTTTTTCATATTTCTTTTTTTTTTTTTTTAACTTTTGCTTAGAAAATTTTGGTAAAAATTCTTCAAAGTAACATAAATTTGCAACAAAAGGCACTGGCACAGCTGCCAACCTCTCCCCTCTGCAGAAGTCTTTCATCCTTTAGCTTTGGATTTGCAACCATACCTTTTTCTTTCTATGCTGCAGCCTCGTTGTTTATACTCTTTACGCATTGAAAAGCATTATAAGTTTATCATGAAGTTTGCAACAGACAGAAGGGGACATCGGTGACCCAATAAAGTATAAACATATGTAGGTATATTCTTGATCAGCTTGATCTGACGAGTAGATTTTAGCTATGTCCGTCCGTCCGTTTTTATCTAAGAAAACTAATAATTAAGTTTTTGAGCTAGAGAGCTGAAATTTTGCTCCGAATCGAACATCTAGGAACGCTACCTCCCACACAAATGCATGATCTTTGGAGTAAAACTTTTTTTTTTGTGTTTTTGTTTTTTGTGCTATCAAACTGAAATTTGTACAGAATAAGTTATATACGTTTCATATTTCAAGATCCTAGAATTACTGGTTCACATAGCTACCATACAAATATTGAGGTCACAATGTTGTAACCAATATGCATACTGATC
The DNA here is from genome assembly GCA_037040105.1 of Amiota albilabris. Lineage (NCBI taxonomy): Eukaryota > Metazoa > Arthropoda > Insecta > Diptera > Drosophilidae > Amiota > Amiota albilabris. The sequence goes on from JBANCV010000054.1 coordinate 110,689, forward strand.
CTACCTTGAACATAAGTTAAATCGTTTTGTAATAATTATGTGTGCTTGATCTTGGAAGAATAGGCAAACAGGCTTTTTATGGAAAGTGAGAAGAGTATTAAAGCTTCGGCATAGCCAAAGAAAAATTTCTTTTTGGTTCCAACTTGGAAAAGTTTTTCTTAAAAATATAAAAAGGTATGTTGTACTACTTTGAGACTTGTTTGAGTTAAAAAAAAAAAAAAAATAATAATGTAAATGAAATAAAAGAGTAACAAACATAATGACAAGGGGAGTTTGAAGGAGATTTGTAGAGAAGGGTGGGAGGTAGGGACGGACGAAGTGAAGCCAGAGTAAAAAACTTTGTCAATTTCAAAGTCATAAATTTTCAAGCAAAAGTCATACACACTCAAGTGTAGTCAGTTAAATTTGCAAAACTTGGCTTGAAGGAACACATCATACCGACTCAACTCCAGATGAGTTGAACTGATTCCATTTTAGAGGATATCCGCGCCTAAGGCGATCGACTACAAAATTAAATTGGTCTTACTCTTTTGTGGTGTGCGTCTACACGCTGGACGACTTAATGGGTAAGCGTTATTAGATGAATCAAGAACTTTGAAACTCATTAAGGCCAAACATCTTAGTTCTAACGCTTTAAACTTTAAGTGTTTTGTTTTCACACTATAATTTGGTTTTTAGTAATCGAACGTTTAAAGCTATGTTATTGATAGTATTTTATGATACGATTTAGATCGCACAAAGGAAACACGAAGTTAATACATACGTATATGAATGGATATGATCAGAATGATTTGTATTGTCTTGTCGTGTCGTGTCAATTCATTTCCATTTCCTTAACTTAATATACACTGTTTCAATACTCTTTATTGAACTGTACATTTCTGATACCATTTTAGATGCAGGCATTCATTCACGTACTCATGTTCAAGCGAGAGTTGAACACATGTTTTTCTAACTTGAATCCGACGAAGTAGAAGATTATAATAATAATAATAATAAAAGGAAATGAGAAAAGAAAACCGACCAAATGTGTCTTTGTGACCCACAAAATATTGAAGAAGAACCTATTTTTGCTCTACTACTGACTCACAAACACAATGAGCTCTTAAGATGGTTAAATGAATGATGGAATGGAGATATTGCGGATATGGAGGTAGAAAAGAAGATGGTCTTCATCGTCATCATCATCATCAGAGTTGGAAGCACTTAAGATCTTTGTCACATACTCGTAAAGATCGCATTAAAATGCCATAAAAAGCGACACATAACTTTTAGTTTTGACTTGAGTTAGCTTTCATGCTTTCTTTCCTTTTGGCCACGATATAATGATATGAAAATAATGATGTCGAGTCGATGTCGATGATGACAATTATGAAAGCGTCACGCGCGTTTCTTCTTAACATAAAAGAAAACAAAACACACACACACACACACACACACACACACACATACACATAAGAAGAAAAAGTCTAATAAGCGTGAAATAATTGACATTTACGCAAAGGACAGACATTGTAGGCCAACCAAGCAGTGAATGTCTATATATCTGTGTATCTAGATGCAATAGTTGAAGACACAATAGCATTAGCATTGGGGAGACGCAGACAGACATCATGTCGTCTGGCATATGTCGATCAGTTGTTGTCGAGCTTTTGTCGTGGGGACGGCACACAATGACGTTTGTCATTATGACAAACATGACAGATGACCGCACGTAAATTTCATTTTTCACAAATTTTGACAGACCGACAGAACAATGGGGAGAAACATGGATATAAAATAGAGGAGCATGTCTATTGCAGTTAGAACTCACTACTTATTCATTCAATTGTTATTATAAGAAGACCCACATTGGTATTGTATTGTACTCTACAGTTTTTTACTTTGGTAGAATGTCAAATATTTCATGTAAATTTGGGTGTGACTACTATTGGTACATGAAAAAAATCAAAATGTTGGAGATGTGCAAATAAATCGACGCCTATTAATATTTTTCATGAACAAAAGCATAAAAAAAAACACCATCTTAACTTCACAGCATCATAAAAATGAAGATAAGTATTAGAGTACGTAAATATATGTGCAAAATCAGAAAGAAGGTTGTCTTTGGCATAGTTTGTTGCTTAATCAACTCGTCTGATTAAGAATATATACTTTATGCGGTCTCCGATGTCTACTTCTGTCTGTTACGAACTTCATGAGATATAAATACAAAGATGTTCAAAAAAAGATGTTGCTTTGATTTTGTAAAATGAGCAATGTCACTGAATATTTGTGAATAAAACTCTAAAAAAAAAAAAATATAAGTGATAGCACGCATGGTAAATGGTGGACCAACAGAGTTATGAAATAGAGAGGAAAATTGGTAGAAATCCTTCAAAGAGGAGGACTATTATCATTAGTGGATGAGCTTGGCTTTGTTTAGCTCTTGGACCACCAATCCGAGAACTGTTTCGAGTTTAAATTGGTAGTATCTCTGGAACAGGCTGACCAGAGGTTCTTTTCTGGTAACACGGATGATCAATGGTTCACGGAACTTGTTGGTACCTTTATAGGAGTACATATCGTGATGGATGTGCTTGTTCCCCAGAAGCGGGTAAGGTATGAACTCAACGTAGATTTACGATATATTTACACCTGGGTCTTGTGATACATACAGCAGCTGACGTTTAAGAGTGGTCGCAACTCCAGACTAAGGCACCTGAGAATATTAAACCAAGGGTAAGTTGACCAACATTTATCAATCCTTGTGCTCGGCACCGTGATATTAATCCTATTTGCATTCCAACAGACCATTTTTGTTTTGATTCTACATTCTCAAAATAATTTGAGAATAATTTGCAGTATATGCACATATGTAAATCTTTCAGTTCCAGTTTTCTTCCCTTATCTATACATATTTTATTTTTATTGTTTTGTACGATCATCAGCTGTTTTATGATGGCGTGCATAAAAAGTGGACGATAGTCGAAAATGACCTAAAATAGTCAGAAATTGCCCAACACTAACGCTAGTGACCATCCATAATTTTGTAATCAAGGCGAAACCCTAAATGAATTTCCTTGTTGTTGTTGTACAATCTTGATTCGACCATTGATTCGAATCGGGCATGTTGAGAATAGGGTATAATAGGGTAGTGTGTGTTCACGTTAAACAAAATCAACTTTCTCCTTCATGCTCATATTGATAGATGCTTTAAAGTGCTTTCTCATAATTTTTGACGGGATAAATTAAATTTGTGCTAAAGTGTTGATATATATTCAATTTTATAAAGCAATGATCTCAAGATCTCAATAACTGTGGGGTGAACTTAGTTTTCTTAGGTACAATCGTTTGATTGATAATGGCAGTGTGATTAATTATCTTAACTAGTGTTAGAGATAAATTTTTATGATTTCATAATTTGTGAATGGATTCTATCTACATATATGTATAGTGGCTATCAAAAATTTTCTATTGTACTATCACTCATTAATGTGAATGATGAATGTGCGTCATACAAGGTGTGTATTAAAAGTTTCCGAACTTTTCTGGCAGGGCATTTTCTGGTGCCGCCATCTTTGTGTGAGTAT
>JBANCV010000055.1:6061-90372 GCA_037040105.1 Amiota albilabris
TTATTGAAGAGTCTACTAGACATACCGAAGAGTTTACTAATACCACTGAAGAGTACACGAGTATGACTGAAGAGTCATCAGTTGCTTGTGGAGACCCAACTTATTTCACTGAAGAGAGCATAAGTACGACTGAAGAATCAACAAGTACTACTGAAGAATCTACGCGTATTATTGAAGAGTCCAGTAGACATACCGAAGAGATTACTAATACCACTGAAGAGTACACGAGTGTTACTGAAGAGTCAACAGCTGCTAGTGAAGACCCAACTTATTTCACTGAAGAGAACACAAGTTCGACTGAAAAATCAACAAGTACTACTGAAGAATGTCCTACTAAAAAGTCTACAAGTACTACTGAGGAGTCAACAACTGATTGTGTCACAAGTGTTGCCGTAGAAAACAGTAGAATCTTCAAGTTCAGTAGAATATACAAGCACTACATGTGGTTTTACAAACACTACTGACGAGCCCTTAAATACAATATTAGTACACACAACAAAGATTGATGAGCAACCAACAACACTATATGTTCTTCATCAACAACTGATAATGTAAGTTCAACATGCAATTATTTCAAGCATTACATCAACACAATCACCTTACGGTTTAGCAACAACAAGTCCAATATGTATATCAACGAGGTTTTCTATAGTTACGGCACCCTCTTTTACGACTACTATTGAAACCACAAGAAATCCATATACTACTACAACTAGGTCGACATATCCAACCGACTGCTAGATCCTCAGTAAAGATCAAAATTCTTTCAAAAATTGTGTCTTATGTGTTTTTTATAAAATTCTGTTATTATCAAGAACAACATAGTTATTTACGAGTAAAATAGATGCTACGATGTTCCATATACAGGAAGTAATGATCAGATTACCTTACCTACTTACTCTAAAAACTGCATAATTTGAATTTGAAAGTTCTAAGCCTTTTATATTATATTCACAATTTCATTTATCAACATAGTTATTCTGAAAGGTATTACAAATACTAATGTACAATATTTTATATTGCAAGAATTAAAAAGCATATTACATATATATATATATATATACATAATATATAAATAATTGACACATGATACTTCTTGAATACACCGTAATGATGAAGTCACATGCTCAGTAAAAATATAATATACAATGATACTATTACCGAACTGTGTAACGTACCAAGGTTATCGATAGTTCAAGCTATTTGGAAACATATAGCCATTGATTTATCCTTAAGTTAGTTTTTTTAAAACAGAAATTGAGTACTGCGCTCATTCAAAAATTATAGGAAGTATGGATCATGTACTTAAATTTAAAACAGAACACACGATAAAATTCTTAGATCGGTAGCTCTTATGGATTCAGACAAACGTTTTTCTTAAAACAAAACAAAGTTTGCGGCTCAGCTAGCACGTATTTTATATACAATAATTATATATCTACGTCTATATATATACTTTTTTCATTTTGAAAATATTATTTTTTTTTATCTCCAATCTAAATGTTTAGATTAGGTTTAGGAAGCGCTGTATGAGACTTCAGTTAATAATTTGAATTTGGTTAATTTACAAAATTTTCTATTGTAATACATAGTTCCCGTCGATTTCGTTGAAATCCATTATACAGCAATAATGAAATATCAATATTGCGATGTAATTCTTGAAGCATTTTTTATAATGCAGCAGCCACTTTCAGCGGAACAAATCGTCGCATTTGTTGCAGACTACACATATTCTACAGAGGATGAGGTTCGAACTCCGGTGGAAATCACACTTGCTGCATCCTTAATATATGATTTCTTGAAACGAATCGACGGGGAGTATTATCTGGAGTTACCAGCCAGACCATTTGTTTAATTGGTTTTGGAATCTGCTTCAAAATATATTCTCAAGGTCATCAAAGGTTAGCTGATTGGTCTATTGTATTGCCAATAAAGGTAATACTATATAGTAGAGTGAAAATTCATCATTAGCATAAAATATTGATTATTTATTATACTTTTTGATATTGAAAGAATTTTCATTCATTTATAAATCTTAAATGCAACTGATTGAATGGATCCTTATCTTCTTCAGAAATTTTCTTCAGAAACTTATGTAAGATATATAGTATCCATAGAGGGATGGATTGGCAAGAGCGCTGCATGTGACAAAAAATGAGATGATGAAGTGTTCAATCGAAAATACATGATCTTATGTATATCAGCTACAGATGCCAATGCATTTCTATTTACCGAAACTAGAGAGAAAATAAATAAAAGCAAAATTGATGAAACCAAATTTAATGTGTGTTTCTTTCTTGATTTTGTTTTTCAAATTATTGTTCTGATTCTACTACGAATTGATATTGATAAGATTTTTTGGTGTTGTTGACGCTGTTGTTGTTGATAAGCCATCATCAATTCCAATGAATTAATCTATTTTATTTTCTAGGTTAAACATTTGTTTTCTTGATATAGATTTCTATCTGGTTCTGGTGTGAATAATTAATTACAATACTTATTTGATTAATAAATGAATTTTTCTTGTATTGTATTTGGTATGTGTACGTAACAATAATTAACAATGGGTATATTACTCTATTAGTGGAAGGATCTTTGTCCAAATTCATGAGACATAAATCATTGAATCTTGACAACTCATTTCAATTCAGATCAGTTTTAACTGCAGTACCTGTTTTATTGCAGTAATAACAAGTTACCTGAATTTTATATAATATAATTAATGTTATTACAGGGGGAAACCCTTTGTTCCGGAATCATACGACATTGGTTGTATAATGAAAAACCATTTCATTTCAGTTCTATCTGTAATTCCTGCAGTCCCTTTACTTAGTATAGTATACTGCCTGAACCTTCCATCCAAGAGATTTGTTAGAATACGATTAGCTTTACAATATACAGTATGTGTTTTATATGAACTTACTAGCGATCATTTGAATACATAGTACAATTGTATTACTAAGGTCGTTCCAATGAAATTACTGCAATATTATAACATATGTACTTTAAAACAAACCAGAAAGAAGGGTATCTTTGATTATGCCGAAGATGTAATACTCTTCACGCTTTCCCTAAAAAAAAGGTTTTTTGTATGGGAGCTATACGATCCAGTAATCCTAGGATCCTGAAATTTACATGATTGATGAATATGGATTACAAACTTATTGTATCCAAATTACTAGATGAAAGCATATAAGAACATGAATTTGAGTAGTGACTTTGTATAGGAGGTTCCCCTCCTGATAGTCCCGATGTCTTGAAATTTTAGTGGCTTATTTAGATAGATCATACACTTCCAGTGTCCAAATTTGATTGTTTGATTGCACAAAAACCAAAACAGTTTTTTTAATAAGAACATGAATTTGAGTAAGGGGTTTGTATGAGAAGTACCTCTCCTAGTGGTCCGATTCGGCTGATTCCGATAAATGTACTGCTCTCGACCTCAAAAACTGAGGGGCTAATTTGCATACATACAACCGGATAGACGAACAAGGCTAATATGGAATTAATATGGTTTACGATGTCTGCTTCTTTGCATTACAAACTTCATAACAAACTTAAACTTATAATACTATTCACTATGTGAAGAGTACAAAAATGGAATGAATCATGGCAAAATCGATTGATCATCATCTTTGCTATTGATTGTAAGTAGAACCCCTTTAAAAGGGAAAACATATAATAAGTCATAACAGTAGCTAGTATGTACTCGTACATATGAATAATACTACAATACACATACATGTACGTTACATACATACAAACGACTATACGAATATACGTATACTATATATTATGAATTAAATGGAATTTGTGTGCTCGGCGAAAAGCAAACAACAAAACAATGGTGATTATATAATACTAAATGTACATCACTGAGGGTCTGCAGATAATTAGATTGTCCGATTAATTAAGATTCATTCTCAGCATCTATCAGTTGTCGGGAACAAACAGGGTTGCCAAGAGATCCAATATAAATAAATAAGTTGCTCTTTTTCTGAATGTTTCGTAATTTTGCATTGAGCAAAAGCTACATAAAGACAAAAGACACATTAATTTAGAAATGTTTATTAAAGATTATACAATCTATGCTATTATCTTAATAAAAACTACCTGACAGCTCTGGTCCATGTAAGCAAGCGTCATCATCACCGGCAATTTTTTAATTTGTTTGTTATCAAGTCGACTCTCGAAATGCTCAGATGCAAACGACTTCTTCAGTCATTTGTTGAGCTTCGATCGCACAACGCTTGCGCCTCTGAGATTTTAGGCCTTTGGCTCTGCTGTATTAATTAACTTAACAGAAATATAAAAATTCAAGTGTTGTGTTAAAGCAAAGAAACGAAGAAAACAAACGAAATCTGAATAAAAGAAAGAGTCATGAAAATGAGTCAAGTTCATTTCAAGTCGGCAAAGTTGCTGGCATTGCTCATGTTTTTGTTGGTGTTCGTGATTCAGTGCGAGATTATAGGTAAAAAATAATCGAATTGAATAAATTTTTCAATGGGATTTGCGAATATGATTTTGTTGTGATGTGATAATGATTTACTGAAATTTCTTTAATTGTTTGTTTCTGTTTCTGTCTCTTTCGTATTAAAAGTTGGCTACAAGACCGAGATCGAAATCACCCCTGCGCCAACTGCGGAAGTAACAACGAAGAAATCTGGATGGTTTGGTGGTATAAAAAACTTTTTTCGCGGTTCAGATGCAGAGACATCAACAACGACGGTGGCGACTCCAGTGGCCCCGGTATCATCGGTGGCAGTTAGAGGCAGCACTGCTACTCCAAATTTGAGTGGAGGTGTTACAACACCATTAAGTCCAACTAATCCCCAAAAGCCGCCACCCCTAGTCATATCGCATGCACCGTTTATGCCATTGGGACCTCGTCCCGAAACCCCATCGTCTTCACCGTTCGGCGGAGACCAGCACAATGGACCCCAATGGCCATTAGCAGGTGTAGGTAGCAATGTTGTAGTACCCACCAGCACCACAACAACTGTACGTACACCACTAAACCAACAGCATCACGCTGGTCAACAACATGGACCTGGTTCCCGACCACATGCTGTTGGTGCTGCTGATGGAGTTGGTGGCCCAGCACAGAATTTGCCACCGGGCTTTGCACCTTATCGTCCACAAAAGCCCCAACCAAGTGGCTTTGATCTAAGCTATGGTGGTGGTGGTATTCCAGGAGGCAACAAAGCCATTGCTGGAATTGCCACACCTACTACTAGTACTACTGCAAGGCCTATTATTTCATCTAGACCCATACAGCCTGTAAAACCTGATAGTGCTGCCGATATTGATTTGCGATTTTCTGGCGCCACGACAGCATCAACAACAACTACCACTACGACAACCATACGTTCGCCTACATTTACAGACGATTCCTCTCGTTTGTCACCGGGACCGGGACCGGGACGGCGACCTTCTATAAAAGAAGATTTTCCTCCTTTGCCATCGAAACCATCTGGTGGAAGTCCAACACCTGCTTCACCTATTCGTCCATCATCACCAACAGCTTGGCAGAACCCATTACCTACACCTTTGACACCAACTTCTGTGCCTACTTCTACACCTTCAACCGCCGCCGGAACTGGTGCACACGGCAACAAGAACGGTGTTTCATTTGTTCCTCATTCTCCCGGTGCAACGACAACAGTGCGTCCTGGCTTCTCCAGCAATAACAATGCTCTAGCATCCGATGATGAGATTCGCCAATTAACTGAGCAACTCTATACAAAGGAAACCAACAGCCAAATAAATTTAATCACTGTCAATATTCAGGGCAAGACACGTTCCATTGATAGTACGGATGAAGCACCACAACCGTGAGTTCTGGAAACAGCTTAAATTGATAAGTTATTTAATAACATTTCTGTTGCAGTTTGCTCAATGTAGATTCCAAAGCCTTGGAGCCCAGCACAATTGCTAAGATGAAGTTGCTTTTTAACAATTACGAGCAGGATACGTTGGTCAATGAGCATGTCACCCCCAACGAACGAAAGGAGGAGAATGACTTCCTTGACGCTGTGATGGCGACAAATGTTATGCGCCATACTATGTTGTTCCTACAGCAAAAGGGAGTTGTGACTCCCGATCCGAAAACACATCGTGACCTTGTTAAGGAATTATGGTTCACTCAATACTCACGAGGCCAGGGAAAGATTGGCAGTTCAGGGTTCGAGCATGTTTTCGTACATGAAGTCAAAAATGGCACCATCATTGGCTTTCACAATTGGGTATATGTCAATCAGGAGGAACAAGCCAATCGTTTTGACTATAAAGGTTATCTACAACAAATGGATCTAGGCACAGTGAGTCTTCTTCAACTTCTCTTCTCTGTAATCATTAATGAACTATGATTTTCTATTTTTCCGTTAATTGCAGAAGGGTAAGGTTCTCAAGTTACGCTTTCAACACAATGGCCTTAATAAACCTGTGGACACCATGTTTATCGGGACCTCTCCAGAGCTAGAGTTGGCTTTGTACACTCTCTGCTTCCAGTTACGTCCCGATCGTACTTGTCCAGTGTCTCTGGGCAATAGCAAGTTCGGCATTGTTACCTATTCCTGGCGTTATCGAGGCAAGAATTTAATTGGTAGTGCTTATCCGGAAATCTGAAAAGTTTCATGTTGAGGAATTCCAACAATTAAGAAGCTAATAATAATATGATCGTTAGCAAAGAAGATTATTCCACTACTTAGTTATTTAGTTTTTCTTTGTTATATTGAAATTTATACTATATAATAAGGGTCACAAATGAACCCCATCCATATTACATGCTCAGATCGATGAATACTTTATAAATGTGGATCTATAAATAGTCAAATTTACTTATATCCACTTATTAAAATATACATACATATACGTATATGAGTAAAACAAAAACAAAAACAAAAAACACATACAATATTTTTATATATATTTATATTTATTACAAATCAAAGGTTCTATTATGAACTTTGGGAATGTATTTTAGAAAAAGGATTCCGAAAGCAATCTTTGCATTGCAGCAGTTATGGACTCGAGAATTGCACTTGATTGATTGATTGGTTGTTGCTTAAAAAATATTATTATATAAAATGTATGTGGTATATTTGTTGTAATGCCTTTAAAGAAGATTTAAAGATGTCTTTAATCTGATTATGGCCTTCAGGGTTAAAAATTTTTATGAAATAGCTGCCCCCCGCCAAAAGAAACGGATGGGGACACAATAAAAACGTACAAATTAAATGAAGTACAAAAAAAAAAAAATATATATATATATATATCATTACGTAAATAAATTGTCCGCATAATTATTAAAAATGATATTAAATTGAATTCAAACGTTGTTGGTTGGCTCCATTGATTCTGGATTTAATCTGATTTGATTTAATTTGTTTCGCGCTTGTCGCGCTGACTGATTTGTGCCATCGTTATGTATTGGCGCACCAAGCGCGATATCTCGTGCGCCTGTTCAGTTTGGACGCGAATCACACGCTGTTGCATTAGATTACCAACCTTCATATCCAGAAAGAGGGCGCCATCCTCAGAACGTACCTAAACACGTGATGCGTACGAAACATTGAATTAGTTTAGAACTATGTACTACATTCATAGAATGCTATTTGTTCTTACCTTGCGAGTTGAGATTACTTCCATGAAGGACCAGTGCTGTAGCGTCTCATGGGTATTTGGATCCAGGAATAGCACACCTCGTCGATTCAAAGCCAGAATCAGATCACGCCACATCGGGCTATGATTATCGTCGACATGTGGACCTTCTTCGGACCAGATACGTTTTACGGCAAAGAAACTACTTCCGAATAAGGGCCATGTGGCTAAGACATTCAGGAATTGAGCCTTCACTTGACCGGGACTAAGGTTGGCTATTTGCGGCCATGCCGACTGCACCAAACCCACCCATTGCGCTGGTCGTATCTCGCGTATGCCAAGGGCAGGCTTCGGCAGTAAGAATTTGATCTCTTTCATTGCCGGAACATGGCTCAAATCGGCAGCACGGTGAAGTAGTGCCGCTATGCGGGCCATATCGCGCACTACCTCTGGTATTGGTATTCCATTGCCAGGCAACTCAAGCAATAGACCCTCTAGGTAGTCGGGTGCCACTTGATTGAAGAGAACCTCGACGTAGAGGGGCATCGGTGCCGGATCACGTTTGAGTGCAAAATGCCAAACGGAGCGGCAGAATATTAAATAGAATGGTTGACCAGACTTCAGAAGCTCTGTTGTTACGTCCAGAATATACTCATCGGCAGCCAGAGGCATAGTGAAGGCATCGCCTTGTACAATGCAATAAAGTGAAAACTCCTGCTGTTCTGCCTCGGATTCAACTCCTAGAAGAGCGCACAGTTCAGCAATGACATCGGCTACAACGGTGGAGCAACGCGTATTGACTACTCGTTCAGCACCACCAGGCAGACGATATATCTGGCGACGTGCTGAACGTCCAGCAGAAACAGCAGTGACCTCTTCCACACTGGGCACGTTTTTGCGGCCACCGCAGCGAGCTGTTTTGCGCAGATTTGTTAAGCATACAGCGGCAGTGCCGTGACACGAACGACGTCGATCTGAGGCTGCCGATGTTAGGTGTTCCATCAGGTAGGGACGCAACGCATCGGAGCAGCCAAAGTAGGCCGCCAATATGCTGAGAAGACGCCATGCGCGTTGCGAGGAATCTGGGCATGGCGAACGGTTTGCCGTCGTTTGCTTCATTAATTGACAGTAGACTTCGTCACGCAGCGCTAAATACTTGTGACAATGCTGAAATAAGGGAAACGTCATAATCATACTACGATGTCTTGGACTGCCGGTTGATCTGCTGCTGGTCAACTTACCATTAGTACTGTGTAAACGCACTTCACCTCTGTTAGTTCTGGATCGAGAGGAATGTCGCCACAATAACGAAGAATACAGTCGAAGCATTCCAACGATAGTGGCGCCAGGTCATTGGGCAAACGCAGCAGTGGCATGCGTATGGGATGACCTTGCCACTTGACTAGCTCTGCATAGGAGCGGTTTGTGGCAGCCGATTGCCGTTCATAACGTTCCGCATCCCCACGCCCATGTGCGCGTGCCTCTGATAGTTGGCTAACAAACAAATCAAATCAATATAATACAGATAATACAAATAACATATATATAGATATAGAAGCTTGTATGACTCTACTCACTCGTTGCGGAAGTGCTGCATGGCGAATTGCAATAGCGAATATTTGGTAACAGAGAGCGGCGTACTGCCACCTATGCCATTACTATTAATGCCACCACCATTGTTTAGGCTTATGTCCTCTTGCATGTAGTTGGAGTCCATGCTTTGCGGATGCATATGCACAGCCAACTCACGCTGGAGTTGTGTATTCGCCACCGACTGTTGTTGCTGGTGTGGCGAATGTGGTGCTCCTTGACCATTGGGAGTGGCTGCCGTGGCGCTCATCTTGCGACCACCACCATGCAAAGCACTTTGTTGTTTCATATAATGACGACGTTCAGCCATGTGTTGCTGCTCCATCAAATGCGTATCTAATTGATCATTTAGGTGATTACCTTTCAGATGGTTGCTGTTGTCATGGTGTTGCTGCTGCAGATCGTTGTTGATGTGTTGAAGGTGCTCATCCAAACTGGTGCTTTGTTGCTGTTGGATTTGCTGCTGTTGTTGTAGTTGCTGCTGATGTTGCTGTTGCTGCATTAGCGATTTTTCATAATGCAACAGTTCCCCACTGTTTGCTCCGCCATTACCACTACTGCCATGCTCCAGTGCCCCATGTACACCACCCACGTTACGATGATTCGATTGACGCGACTCTAAGCGCTCTAGTGGCACGTTCAGCGTCTGAGCAGCAGCGCGTGCGCCCGATGAAAGCGTTGAGGCCTTAGACTGTGTCTGCGATAGATACAAAAAGTAGAAAATAATTATAAACATGTGCCCTATAATTCTGTTGGTTGGTCGGAGATCACCAGATACATCTGTCTCTGGATAGTCTCTACCATTGGTATTGATGATTACATCATTTGAGAGACGAGAGATGTCTTATACAATACAAGTATCTAAGAATGCCAAAATAGATGACATGAGGAGGCGTATTTAGTTAAGATTAGTTTTGGGCTCTTATAGTTTTGAAGAATCTTAAATGATAAATAGACTGATTGATAGAAGATATCAGATTTGTATTCGCCACAAAACAATTTGGAAGCGACAGATTATGGGGAAGAAAGAAACCATGGAACTAGACTTGTGGTTAGCCCATATACTTAGTGTTTAAGAAACATGATCTGGAAGCATGGACAGTCAGACTGATTGTCTTTGCATAGATCGAATATTTCAGCGATGACAGATGTGAGAAACCCAATACAATACAATTTGGAAGCAAATAAATTATGGGAAGAAGTGTTATCTATTGTGAGATAAATGCCATAAGGAGAGGTGGAACTAGTCTAGCATTTAAAATAGATCTACCGCTATCAGTTCCTGAGAACTGAGAACTGTAACTATGGGAAGGATGGACAGAACATTTCTGTGATGAAAGAAACCCTAAACTATGTGGAATTTGGAAGTGATAAATTGTGGAAAATACTGGTGGTTTCTGATTGTGGAGCCCTGAGGGTAGAACATAAATATTGTACATATAAGTAGTACTATAAAGAAGCTTTTTCTGTTTTCTAAAACTTTTTAGATAAACATTATTAGGAGTCGTTGAACTAAGCTATTTTTTATAGCTATAACCTGCATATATATATTAGTTTTCGAAAAAAAATCCAACCTGGAGGAATGCTCAATCTTGCTACCATGCTGATCATATCATATGTTTTGGAGAAATATATATTCCATATTCTGGTAGAGGGTACAGTAGTCATACCAAAAAAGAAAAAAAAAAGAAAAAAAGAAAAAAGAGAGTGGCGGCTTTGGGTGCTATGAGTGAGTGATGTGCACTTTTCGATATTTCGTAATTATCGATAATTATAGATTGGAAGCACCAAAAGCAACGCCAACTATAACAAATATTAAAAATATATTGTATTTTAACTTCAAAAAAATGAAAGAAAATTGCAATGTCAATGCACGCGCAACGTGAAAGTGCAACAATAACAAATAACAAAAGCAACAAATAATGGAATGGAACCGGTTCAATATATTGTAAGCATATAATATTTTCGGGCGTGTCATGCCAATTGGACTCGCGTCAATTTGAAACTAACATACCCCATGCACTCTATCTACTTTATTCGTCCTCACATCCACCAGTCTAAGCTTTCGTCGTTGCATTTTTTTTTTTTTTTTGTCATCAATTTTTGGAAAATCGAGGCAAAAACAAAAATAATAAATGATCGCATTTATTAAATTGCGTTTGCCAATTTCTTATACGTATATAATTGCATTTTTACATACACATATATTGTATATATGGGGGTATATCACTTACTACATAGTACGAGATGTGTCCCAAAAGTGCGTGATTAGATTTATGTAGAGATGCAACTAATTTTCTAGCACGGACTTGTATACTTAAGTCGGATACTTTTGGGACACATATGTATGTGTATGGTTCGCACAATGATGGTACGGAGATCATTATAACTACGACACAATGTTTGAAATGTACATACTTCATAAGGAGAAATTGAAACAATAAATCTATAAAACATTACGATAATCTATTGGTCTACTGGATTCTTTTAATTTTTAAAGAAAGTATCAACTATTTATAAGGAAACTTAGTACTACAAAACTTAATATTTTATAAGTTCAATGCCATATAATTATTGGAAGATATAGTCTATCAAGCTATTCTATTTGAACAGAGTGTTTCTTTCATACGATTGAGTCTCAAATCATGAATTGAAAGAAAGCTCTGAATTTCTTACATCATTATAGTGAAAGTCTATGTAAACAGAGATATTGGGATATGGGTCAGATGAACTAACAATCGTATTGGACCAACAATTCGATAAATCTTCGAATATTGAGTGTTTTGCTAAACATATAAGTATGTATGAATTAAATGCCTAATAAGCCCCAACGATAATTACTAAAATGCTGATTTTATTCACCTAAATATGTTGTATGTAGTCAACTTTATTTATTAGAACTAGGAAAAATTATAACCTAGTTATGGTTATGAGCAATAGCAACAGAGGCCTTCAGCTCAGGGAAAGAGTTAGGAAGGATAGGTGAAATTGTTAGAAAAGTGCAGGACCAGACTTGATCGGGAATTGAACCCGCGACTCTAGGATGAAAACTCGGAGCACTAACCTCGGAGCCAAGGAGTCAATCATGTAGTAGACTATTTCGAAATCCCGATGACTTATGTATGTATGTATATAAGGAATGATTTAACATACGAGACCTTTGTTACAATGAAGACTTACCCAAAACCAAGCTGTAACTTGTAATCTAATGAGGCATCACCTCTAATTTATAGTCTTCATTGCTTTCCTACCTCTTAAGTGTTTTAAGTGATGCAGAGGACTGTATGAAATGGATTACCATTAAATTTGAAAGGCACTATCCATGGATACTTCCTCTGAACTGCTTTAAAATGATGTAGAGGGCGATATAGGTATAATCAACTTTACTTTATGAGTTATATACTAAGTATGTAGCTTTAAAGCTGATCAGATCAGATCAGATCAGATCATGATTATGTATGAATTTGTTGAATTTTGTTTTACTACTACCTAGTCTTTTTAATTTTCTTTTCGTTTTGCAATTTATGTGCATTTTTATTATGTTCCTATTTATTTATATCCAATATACTCAAGCTGACTGACTCAGTTATGCTGTTGGTGGTGATGATGATGATGATTGTGGAACTTGAAATTCAGCATTCATTAAATTATATTAATTTCCTTTTGTTTTCTTTTTTGTTTTATGAAAATATATCTGTGATTATCGTTCATCATCAGAGTGATCATCATAAACACCATCACCATCACCATCACCATCGCCATAGCGATCATTATTAACATGAGCGGAGTCGTGTTCATTGGCGTCTAACTAAAGCCGAAAGTTGTTTCTACCAAAAGTTGCAACAAAACTAAACTAAAATGGTGGTACAATAATAAATGTATGTATCTAGATACTATGATACATAAATCCATATATACATACATATATATGTACGTGTATATATAAATATATGCGTGTGTGGACGTGCATTAATTCGAATTTTATTTAACTGTTAGTTGTAAAATAAATAAATACAAAAAAAAAAAAAAAAAAACTAACGCAAAATGTTGAAAATACAAAAAGCAAATAAAATAAATGAAAAATAAAAAAGAAAGTTACTAGTAGTTAGTTTTCTTGACCAAAACTATTCATCGTCTCCTTCTCTATTTATTCATTCCGTCAGTCATTCATACATTCATGCAATTGTTTTTACATTCAATTCGTCCACCTGACCGTTGGCCATTGTAACAACACGACAATAAAGAAAAAATAAGGCAGCTGTGGATCCATCTAGATCCAACAGATCAGATACCCTTTATCACTTACATGATTCTTATCGATCTTATCTATTGATCTATTTTATGTATTTATTTTAAGCATTGAATTTCACACATCTAGTCTGTATGAAAAAAAAAAAAATAAATAAATAAAAGGTTTCCTACAGATCTATCGATATTCATTATTATGCTTAGAATTGCAGCCATTCAATCTATTGTCCATCGAACTGTTAAAAATTGTAAGAAAAAACCAAATAAAAGGTGATAAGATGATCCAGACCCAAATATCAGATACCATATAGTTCTTATAGATTTATCTGTGTCGACTTTAAACTTTTGAGCATTGAGTTTCATTTATTATATATGATCGTTGGCCATTGTATGAAAAACTAGTATAACAACTAGGAAGACATGACAAGGCAAGACTCAATGATCCCTGTCGATCTAGCGATTAGTTTTTATTCTTGAATTCCAATTGTTTGCTCGGAAAAATCAGGTATCCTAACGATTGTTTTCTATATATATATTGCTACAATATTTAGTGACTATTTTGACTAGTCTGCCCAGGTTGGATAAACGGCGCTGAAACAAATGTGTAAATTCCAAATTCATACCTCAAAAGTTTATGATGATGATGATGATGATGATGATGATGACTTTAATAGTTTCGAAAAAAACGACCTCCCCCTTGCTATTACGTATAATGAGCACATATTTTTACTTGACTCATGCATAAATTGCTGTTGTTTTTTTTGTGTTAGTCTTTTGTTTGTTTAGTGTCATAAGTACTCACATCTCACATCTTTGGACAGATTAATGGCGATATTATTATCTAATTTTTTGAATATATGTACATACATATGTACTAAATGTACTTAGGTTAGTGTAACTAAAATTTAAAGTTTGTCTTAATTTTACTGTGTATACGAATAAGTTCAGAAAGAGCGGTGAAAGTCAAGCAGCAAAGCAAGCAATGATTTGAAAGATCGTTTCACTTGGTAGCTTTATCTCTTATTTTACATACTCGTATTACAATATTTTGTTTGATTTCCATAGAACCATGATGATTTCTTTAAATATTACGACAATATTATCAATATTTTTTAATAGGTTAAAAATATAATTTTCACCCAGATAGTAGTAGGATTTTGTAATTTATCGGAATTGATACGAATCAAAGAGTCATAGGTGGTATATTCTTAATGTATATGTAGTAGTAGTATACATATATATGATATATTGAATAGGGTGGGGAAATTCATATGTAAGAAGTTCTTTCAATGAATTCGGGGTTATTGACCTTAGTGACATAGGTAGAAATAGAAAAATGGACACAATGGCAGATCATCATTATGACAGGTTTTCAATGAAAATTCAATAGAAATGAGTAGACTTATTCAATTACTCACTTTGGCAATCCTAACCTAATCCTAATTGTAAAGTTGTACACGACATGGCTAACAACGGTTGAAGTGAGTGTTTGTGTTGCTTTATCGTGTTTGGGTTGCGTAAAAACTCCATCATAAAAACTACATACATATGTATTGTATATACCTTATGTATGTAGTACAATAATTCTAAATTGTAACAGAAGAAATTTTTACAATATATTGTACATTGTTTTAAGTTTTACTTATCATGCATCCTTAATTTCTGTTATGATTTTAATTATTAATACATATTATAATAGAATACATAGTATACTTTTTAAATGAGAGTACAAAAGTGGATAATCACAATGGAGACCTTCTTCCTTTGAATTATTTGAGAATCTTAAAACTCAGTACATTCCCCGTTTAGCTATGTCTTGCGTCGGGGGGCATGTAATAAGGAACACAACATACATTTTTGTAGAATAGGTCACCTCTTCTCCCTATAGTTCATGATGTTCATGATGATAACAGGCTTACAATACTGTAACAATTTTATATAATCGTGACATATTAATTGATATTGTTGATGATACTGCAATTAAAATTTTACTTCACTTTAGTGTGACATCTGACAATGCCAATGAATTTTAAATCAATTTTGATTTCAATATGACTCTAAATTACATACATACTATCGTACTCGTTGTATACTTTACAGATTACATGAAACACATAACATACTGACAATATGACGACATCTGTATGTAATAAAGAAAGATGGTAGACACACAGACTGATGAAGTTGATGAGTTGAGACAATCATATCAAGTTGACTGAGTTAAGCTCAGTCCAAGTGTCAAGGTAATGAACCCAAACTGTTATGTAGGTTTGGGGTTAATGAAAACAACAACAACTCGTAATACTCGCTCGAAAAGAAAAAATTGGTGTCAGATATGGGAAGTTTCATAAGTGATAAATTTAAGAAACGCACCGCACCGTATGATAAACGTCATGAACTCCGGAAGTTTCAGAAACGAGTAATTTGGGAGTGAGGAAGCTGTTTCTCTTACCTCATTTGTATTCATGGTCTCAAAGCGAGCAAGAATTTCTTTTACTGAAATTTTCGAATCAGTTGGCTCTTCTAGAATCGTTTCCATGCGACTCACCGAGCCACTGCTGGCATTACTGATACGCCTCGTTTTCGTGCTGCTTCCCATGCCTACAGCAGTAGTCATTGATGATACTGATGATGCGGATGATATGGATGATGATCGATTTGTGTTTCCATTTTGTGAAATGCCACTTAGAGAGAGAGTTGTCTCCTGATGGCTACTTATAGTTTTTTGATATTGTTGCTCGTTGTTGTTGGTGTCATCATCATTGTTATTGTTGTTTCTTTGGTTATATTGCTGATCCTCATTATCATTAATATCATTATCATCATTATCATTGTTATTCTTATTGTTCATAGCTTTTTCTTGTTGCATAAAGCACATCGCTAAACTTTTAACACCAGACACATGTAACGCTACTCCTCCGTCAGTGCCCTCATCACTTCCATTACAACACTTATAGACAATATCATCTTCAACACTCCATGCATTCTCGTAATCCAAGGCTCCACCATTGGCACCACCAATACCGCCGCCACCATTAGCTATACTATCCAAGGAGGCACAACACTGTTCATTGAATTCCCTTATGCGTTCATTAGTCAACTGGTCCAGGTCACTGCGGCGACGAACTGGTGAAGTCAGCTGTTGATCTTGCTCCTGGTAGCAATAATGTAGCTTGGTGGTTTGTTGTTGTTGCTGTTGTTGATGATGTTGATGCACCTGCACCGAAGTGGTACCAGTAATGTGTGCAATCTCAGCATCATCTGAATCTGTATAAATAATGTCATGTTCCTCACCATAGCTTTCAGCATCGGTGAGATTATTAAGTGAATCCAATGAGGCACATTTGTTGCAACTCAGCGGTGACTTGGCAGTGTCGCAGATTTGCTTCTGTTGATGTTGTGCCTCCTGTTGCATCAACTTGAAATTGTTGATTTTTTCGTGGTTCATTTTACTAATTAGTGACTCTACCTTGTGCACGATGCTACTGAATTTATGTTGTGATGAGATGACGCTGCTGTTAGTGCTTACAACATCACCACCATCACCCGAACCCGAACCATTGTCCACATTACCACCACCGCCACTACCAGAATGACCATTATAGAAACTGGTAGTGATGGATTTATTTGTGTGGGTTGATTTATTAGAGCGAATACTTTCTGACATATTGTTGACGCCTCCTTGCACCTTTTCCTTCTTCTGCTTTGTTTTTTTTTTTTTTTTTTTTTTTTTTGATTGACCAACTAACAGTGACAGATTGATTGATTGATTAATTGATAGACAACTCGTCGTCAAAAGATTTCTTATCCACGGTCTTCATGATGATAGATGGAACATCAATATCACCTCCATAAATCAGCATTGTAGCAACAGTAATGGCAACGTGATTGTGGTAGTCATCATCACCATCATCATCGGTGTTGCCATCACTGCCATCAGTGCTCAGTGAAAGTATTTATTGCATTTTGATTCCATTCCATTCAATGCGATTCGATTATTAGCATTGACCATGAATGAATGCCGATTGTCTAGTTGTCGTCTTTTTGCCTCTTCTATACTATCTTTGTGCCAAATACAAAGTGGACAAACTGTCAAACTTATAAGCCCGTAAATGATGATGAGGAAAAGTCGCTTAAAACTTGGTGACTGAGTAAATAACTCCGTCTAACACTATTTACACTTTAATAGTTCTTCACACCTTTGTAAATATGTATTGTAATTTCTTTAAAGTTTAGTTTCCTCATAAATATGGTTAAGGAATACTAACTGCTATACTTTCTTTAATGGGTCAACATTCTTTCATTTATTGACAAAAAAAAAAAAAATAACAAAAGATTAGAATTAGAGCAACAAATAAAAAAAAAAAAAAAATTGTCATCACATCACATATGTATATAGTATGTACATATGTATAGTAAGTACACACGACGCGACATTTAATATTTATGTTTGTTCAAACACAAAATAAAAATAATATTTATGTTTGCTAAGCGCTTTGCGTGTTCTCATCACCGCCAACTTGTTTCAACTGAAAACAAGTAAACAGCTAGAAAACTGTGTTGACCATTTTTCGCAGCTCTGAACTGAGCCAAGTTGCCTCAAATCATGTTGAGTCGCGTCGCGTCGCGTCGCATCGCATCGCATTGCCTCGCATCGCACCGGGTTTAGCCAAACGGGAATATGAAGTGAAGTGTGGTGTGTGTTCACTCGTCGTATGATATTGTTGAAAGTGTTGTAGAATGAAATCGTATGGTTTGGAATCGAGCAAAAGCGTAAGCGGCTTTGTGGCAAGTGAACATGGAGTTGTTCCAAAACCAGCAATAAGCAACAATAAACTGGGAAAACAGCCAATAACATATACTAACATAAAAATACTCGTACGAGTACGAGTATGTTGATTAGGAAAATTTTTTTAACTCTGGAAGCCAAGTAAACAAACTTGGTCAACAACAACCGCTAGTCGCTGACCAAAACAGCAAAAACAACAAATCATATCTACATATATACACATACATATATGCTTTATGTATATACAATACATAAATATATGTATAGAGACATGTGTGTACAATATGAACCATGAAAATAGATTCGAAGAAGACCAGTCTTTTGGCATTCGTACTTGGACACTTTGGAATGGACTGGGATTACTCGAATGAGTAGCATTTGGTTTGGTAAACTAGTAAATGCAATGACGATACAACAATAATACAATATCAACCAGCAACCAGTGACCACAAGCACAATAACAATTAAATGTGTATGAAAGAAGACTGGAGAAATGCTTTCTTTGTTTGATTCTTCATTCTCTTTCAGAGCACAGCACTCACTTTTTCTATTATTGTGAGTAGTTAGTTTTAATATAGTTACTGGGTATGTTGGTTCAAATCGTCATTGGTTTGGTTACGTTATTGTGCGAGTGTGAGTAACAACCATAAAGTAGTCCAGTTCATTTACCAAGCAAGCAAGCGTCACGCATCCAACCATATTGACTGACTACTGGCCTCCATATATCGTTCAAAGTTCATTCTTTATGATTATTAATTTTCACGCGTACAGCAGAACAACAATGGGACTGACTTGTGGATTAGAAAATGAAGATAACACATTATTATAGTAGAGCATCCATCTACTATGCAACTATACATAGTATCGTGCAATTGATGGTGGTGCATCACCATTCGATTGTATGTTATAATTAAAACCATCTATGCCGAAGATGTAATACTCTTCACGCAGCCTCTAGAAAACGTTTTTTGTATGGGAGCTATACGATCCAGTAATCCTAGAAAAATTTACATGGTCAATGAATATGAATGAGAAACTTATTGTGTCCATATTTCAAGGTGATATCATAAAAAACAAAAAAGTTTTTCTAATAAGAACATTAATTTAAGTAGGGGTTTTGTATGGGAGGTACCCATCCTGATAGTCCGAGGGTCTTGAAATTTTGCGTGGCTAATGTATATGGGCCAAACACTTCCAGTTTTCAAATTTTATTTCGATAGCACAAAAAACAAAAAAGTTTTTTTAATAAGAACTTTTATTTAAATGGTGGTTTGTATGGGAGGTACCCCTCTTGGTAGCCCTAGGATTATGAAAATTACACACACAAACAAACAATGTCTAAATTTCAGTTTGATCAAACCAGAAATAAAAAAGTTGTTCTAATAAAAACATTGATTTGACCTTGGGGTTTGTATGGAGAGTACCCCTCCCCCTATGGTCCGATTCGGCTCAATCCGACAAATAATTTGTCCGGGGTAAAAAGAAACCCTATGTACAAAATTTTCTCCAGCTCAAAAACTGAGGGACTAATTCGCGTACAGACGGACATGGCTAATTCAACTGTCTCATTGAGCTGATCGCAAATATATATGTATACTTTATGTGGTCTGCGATGTTTCCTTTCTGTGCTTTACAAACTTCATGACAAACTTACAATAGCATTCACTCCCGTGATAAATGAAATACCAGGCGTATTTGGATCTACATTCACAAGACAATTGACGTTTATTGATTGACTATACATATAGTATAAAACGATCTACAGATGATCAATAATTACTTTTTCAACTGACAGTAAATGCTTAGAACATAAGACTTTACCACTCAACCACTAATCTTTTCTCACCTATACATTCCCTGCTTACATTTACATAGTCATCCCAATGGGATCACATTCGCTGGGAAAAGTAAATTATATTGTATATTTAAGTACATACGTTTCAAATGCATTGTGTAAAATGGTCTTGTGAATCTATAGGTAACGATAGAAACCACTTATGGCAAAAATAACCGAGGTAACTGAAGTAATATTGAGAGGAAAATTTCCAAAGTAACTGAAGTGGGTAAAATCAAAACCAAAACTCTGGCTTCACCAAGAGAATTTCCATATTAATAAACGACTGTTTGATAGGTGTCCATTTTATTGTTCAGAATAAACGTCAAGAAAGAATCCAAAGGCGATGGGCTATTCGCTTTCATTGGAGAGCACCATACAAACCGAAAGGGGTTGCATAGCGGTCATTAGCATTTTACAATATTATCATCATTGCTCTTTTTATAAGTCTAGTGCTATAAATGTTAATTCGCTGCAAATAAGTGTAAATTCTTTGATTCATCATACTCTTCACGTAGTGATTAGTATTTTAAGTTTATCATGAAGTTTGTAATGCACAGAAGGAGACATCGTAGACCATAAAGTATATTTATTCGAGTGCGCAATAGTACGCTAGTATCCTTTCCCGATGTTCTCCACCTGCTAATCAGATGGTTGGATTCAACAGAGATGCACGCAATGACAAAACGTAAATAAAACACCGATAAGAGACGTTTGAAGGCGAAGTTCTGTTACAAAATTAATTCAAACCATCGACTTTGAAAATATCCTGGGCCGTTGCTAGTCAGGGATCTAGTAGCCGGGGTCCGGTTCAGTAATGGAATTATTGGGTGCATGGTATATTCTTTGCTTTGCTGACTTACCTTTCTGAATTCTTGTACAAAAGTAGTTATCATAGCTTGTATGGATGCAGCGCGTGTCGCATGCAGTGCTAGATGCTTTCCACTGCGAAGATTTAACTGAAGTGATGCCGGTCGTGGCAATGTAACTGCATTTTGTATTTCGGCAAAGGATATTGACTGGACGACAATAAGGTAGTCGGCATCACGTCGCGCCAAGTACAGTCCGTTGTGTGAAATTCCCATAATGGACACATCAGGATATTGAGGAGCTCCCTGTACTGCGAATAGGCGTGCAAAATATAACGGCCACTCTCGTGCCATATCGACCAGATGCCGTTTAACGATGGCTCGTACGTTCTGACTGTTTATGCTTTCAACAGTGACGCCATGCCCATTTAACATATTCATGGCGGCGGTTTTCTCCTGTGGCGAAATACGTAAGCAGGGCGTTACACCAAACACGTCAGCTACGACTTGTGCAAAAAGAAGATCGAGGGCGATTGGTGGCCCGATGGGTTCGTTAGGATGAAAAACTTCCTTGCGCACACGAAGCTTCCATGGCACACGATTGTACGTGAGGCAGGCATTGGCCGGATTCTTTAGAGATTGTGGCGCAGGCACTGGTGCTGGTACCACAGGTAACGGCCACTCATCACCACCATCTGTCTCCTCGTCACGCCGCGTGCTTTGTGAGATTATTGTAGAGTTGGATGAAGACTTGCGCTTGCGTTCGTTTTCGTACTTTTGCGCCATATGGGTACGGAATGTAGCGGGTCCAGACGAATTATTTGTTAGTACGTTGCTAGTTGTGGCTACACTACTAGATGTTGCTGGTCTGTTCCCCGAAGAGGTCGCTGATATGGCATGCGAGTACTTGCGTTCATTTGCGGTCATAAAAGATGTCGGCGTCGTTGCTACAGATGCTGCAGCTGCCATAGAGGTACTCGGACCGTCGGATGTGTTGTTCCGATCTATGGTCGCCTGTATGACCTTGGGTGGTGCTGGCTGATACACTTTATTGCTCTCTTTCTCGCGTTCTACTTGGCGTATTTCATAGATACGATCACGTTTTTCACGTTCCCTCTCGCGTTCGCGATCACTTCCACTAGACGAGGGTCCCTCGACTTCGGCACGGTCCCAAACCGACTCGGAAAAATCTTCACGGTCGCGTGAGCGAGATCGTGAACGAGATCGATCGCGTTCGGCTTTAATCTCCTTTTTGAAGCTAGTTTCGTAGACCATTTCCAACTTTGCCGTTTCGCTGCGTCCCCACGAACCGAAAACTTGTCGAGTTGCTTCATCATGCCAGTTATGCCGTGCTCCAAAAGTGTCTCGCTCTTGGCGTTGTATAAACGCCGGTACATCTTTGCTCCCTCCACTGGTCTGTATGACACGGTAGTCGGCTTCGTCATGAGTGGAAGTTTCAAGGTGAAACTCATTTATGGGTGGACTCTTCGGTACTGGAGGTGGAGCTGGTGGTGCAATAGTTGGTGGCCGTATTGGTGGTGGTGGAGCTGGAACACTTGGTGCTGGTGGGACTACAGCAGGCCAAGTCGGTGGCGGCGAGAGTTTCCCCTCCATGCGCTCGATTTGAGTGCGCACTGATGGCAAATCTTGCTCACGGTTACCTTCCATTCCAGCGAATAGTCCTCCAAGCTGTTGCTGTAACATCGCTTTACGTGTATCCTCAAGTTTTGCAGGGACCCGCTGTTCGGACTTGTTACTGACGGTCGAGCGCACAGAGTGTCCTGCAGTGACCTGTTCTAAACGTTGTCGCATTTCGGAGCTAAGCTTCAGTTTGCCTACACTGCCTGGTGGTGGTCGATCTGCACCAATTTCAAAACTTTTCTTCGCAAGTTTTGTTGTGACTATGGTTTGCTGTTGTGGGGAATGTTCATGGAGAATATCTCTACTATGATTCTTTCCGCCGCTGGCGCTCGTTTCGATTTTTATAGAAGTGCGTACTAATTGTGTGGTGTGAATAGGCATGCTTGCTGGAGGTGATGGGCTCTTGCAAGCTTCGATTTCGAACTCTTCCCACTCCATGGCAGAGCCGGTTAGAGATCCATTGCTGCTGTGGAACTGCGATTGCGGCGTAGTTTTGCGTTGATTCTGGCGCATTTTGAAAGCAAAGAAGTCTTCTTCGGTTTGAAACTGTGGTTCGTCTTGTGGTGGAGGCCAACGCCATTTGCCAATGCGCACTGTTTTAGCTCGACCGTATGGATCGAGAAAATGTCTAGTTTCTGATGGATCTTTGCCTTCGATTGGAGGTGGCATTGGCGGTGGAGGTGGTGGAGGTATCAATGAACCCCCAACAGCACTATTACCGGCACTGCTCTCATTGGAAATTTTACGAGTGTGATCATTGTCCAAGAACTGCGATATCCGGCTTTTTACACTTTGCTTGCGTAGATTTGATGGTGGCTGATTGATTAATGTGGTGGACATAGCTGCCGAAGATGTTACCACATTCAGTTTGTTCGTCGTTGTGTTGTTAGTCTGCTGCACTGTTGTAGTTGAAGTAGCTGTTAAGCTAGGTAAAATAGGTGGTGGGGACGTTGTGCCAGTTGGTGTATCTTGTTGGCTTAGCAATGTCTGTAGTGCTTGATTCTGAGCCAATAGTTGCTGTTGAATCTGAAGATTTTGAGCCATTGCTGATTGTAAAAATGCGCGTTGTACTTGATGCTGGTATAATGATGGATCGGTGTCGGTTGGCATGCTCACCAGTTGCATTAAATTGTCAGCATTTCCCATGAGGGGACTAATTGGACTAACAATTGGAGATGTAACAAAGCCATTGTTTGCTGTGTTTGTTTGGGTGTGTGTGGTGCCTCCGCCTTTGATGGTCTCGATTAGTTCATTTTGCTCTGTAAGGTTCTTGACAGTATCACTAACGAAAATTGGCTTAAAAAGTCCTGTAATATATTCGTCTAAATTCGCGGAAGATTGCTCATCATGCGTTTGCTCGCCGCCACCTTTGATGCGCATGCAAAGTGAATCTACATTAGTATCAAAGAGTATTGTGACATCAGCAGAAGAGTCCGGAGCTTCGAAATAATCGCTACCAAGAGTTGAAATGGATTGCTCATTTTTAGGGCCTCCACCACGTATGCTAGCAGCAAGTGATCTGGCATCTGACAATTCATCTAGGGACCCATCTAATACCGGACTAAAAAGATCGTCTAAGAACTGGTCTACATCGGAAGCTTGTGAAGGAACACGTACTCTTCTTACATGAGAAGCGAGAGATGGTGCCTCGCTGGTGTCCGACATGGCGGATGAACGCGTTGCGTACTCTGACTTTTCCATGTATTTGCTAGAATGTGAACCAGCATGTGAGCGCCGTCCTGCATGCTGTGACTTCTGGTAACGCGGCCCTGTCTCTTTCCCCATGGGTGCCAGGCGTTCTGCAGAGTGATAGCGTTCATTAAGACGGCTTTCTGAAAGGCCCAGGTTTAGTAATGGTTCTGGTTCAGCTATTGGATCGACATCAGCAATGTCACCAGCCAATAGATCATCCAGTGACTTAGATCGTGACTTGTCTTGTTCAAAATAACGTTCATTTAGCGCTGAGGTACGTGAAAGTAAATCACGCGATGTTTTGCGTATTGGCTCCAGCTGGCGCTCGGCTATGGGTGATTCAGTGCGGTTCATTGAAGCTTTTATCTTCGGCGGCTCCGGTGGTGGTACTTGAGGTCGTTTTGGATTATGTGCTTCTACTTCAGGCATTACAGTGCGTGAGAATTTCGAGCCCGTTTTCATCAGATCACTACGCAATGAGGGGAAAGCCGGACATAATTCTTTTTCCGATATTAAGTCGAGGACATAGTCTAGGCCACATGAATCAGTAATCAATTTCCCATCATCAAGGACGACAGTCCATCCACGGCTTGAAATGTCTAGTGTAGAAATCGCTAACGAGGCAGCCTCTTCGCATGAAGTCCATGAATCTATAGCTACAGTTTGTGATACTTCGTCGGGTAGTGTCAGCGCTACTGCAATATCTGAGTTACGAGAAATGGCCCGCCACTCTACCCATGAGGGCACGAAGTTGCGGCAAGCATTCGAATGCTGATTTCCAGTTGTTCTTAGCATTTTCTTAAGTAACTGTTCCTTAGTTGGAGCTGGCGCATTATCAGCTATGAATCGCATAAGATATTTACTAAAGGCAGGTCCTGGCTGGAAGCAGGACAAGCACTGTGCCATCAGCTGCCAGATACGTGTCGCTTGGATTTCTTCGGCGTTGTATACCTGATTGCAGAGTTGAAGAAGTATCTCATCGCGAAGCCCACGAGATGATAATCCTTTGTGCACTATGTAGTCTGCTAGCACCTTTTCCTTATTACCATCCAGTGATTTGTCATTAGTCCAACGTAATATCAACTTGAACACAGCCAATGAATCTTGGAAGTCTTGGTCTCGCGATGCTGCTCGAGTCAAGAACGGCATCGAAATAGGTTCACGACGAGGCATCAAACGCATTCCATTGCAATACACCGAACTGAATTTACCGAATGAGAACTGCTCAAGGTCTTTTGGTAAATCTGCAGCTACTGGCGGACCAGGAACCGTACCCACTACTTTCACAAGGTGTCGATCACCATGCACTGGTGTCCAGCCATCAATCTTCGAGAAAATAAAGGCGAGTTCCGCAGGAATGTCTAAATAGGAGACCTGGCTGCGTTCGCTTCGCTCTTTAGCAAGTTTCTTCGCTTCTCGCTCTTTCTGAGCTTTTTGCGCCTCTAAACGACGTTGATAGTCTGCACGTAGTTTATGTACTCGTTTGCGATCCAATTTACCACGCCACATTGACTGCGCAACAACAACGCCCTTCCGAAGCTGTTGAAACTTTTTCCGTTCGCGATGTCCACGCCATTTAGCTTGAATACGGATGGCGGCCTTCTTCTTGCGAGCTAACTGTCGCCGCACTAGCATACCACGAGCGTGCTTCTGAATAGAGACAGCGGCACTCTTCAATCGATCGGAGCGGCCACTTTCCAGCAGGCGATGTAAAGCTTCTCGCAAAAAGACTCGTGTGGCACCTAGTTGGTAGTCAGGACCTTCGATGCCCGTGCGTGGCATTGACTCAAGAAGCACGCGGCATAGCTCCCGGTAAGGAGTACCTCTAGCCAGTGGTGTATGCATCAAATGTCGGTACCGCTCAACGAAATGTTGGAACCGCAAACGGACCGGGTAGCCTTTTTGTCGGATCTGTATAGTATCCAACATACCAAGGTAGCGTAGTTGCTGTAGCACACATGGCATATCCATCTTTAAGGCATGTTTGTCATTGTTTGGCTTAATGCAGCGCACAAACCATGGATTACAGCGACCCATTGACTGCAACAATTGCTGCAGCGAGTCTGAGAAACGTGCTGCAACTGTCGGTGTGCGTGGCTTCATTGTAACGAAACGGCCATTATTGCCCTTTGGGAGTGTTTTGCCAGAGTCGCGTTGTGCGCGTAACTGTTTCGTCAGATCAACAACCAACTGTAATTTACTAGAAGATAGCAATTCTAACACGTCACTTCGTAGTGCGTCACGGTTCTTGTCCAGGAAGCCATCGACACAGTACCACACCTGACCGGCGTAGTGTGTTATGCCGAATTCTTGGGCGCCTATGCGTGGCCTTGAATATAATTCATTAAGCGCGTGATTGTAGTGACATTTCTCTAAGAAACTCATATCAGACGCCCGTGGAAAGTTGGACTCATCGTCGAGCAAATGAAAGATTCCCACTGGTTTCTTTGCGAGCAAATGAATGACTGGCAGGTTATCATCCCAAGTCAGTGGGGTCCACTCAAGACGCTCGCGTGAGTATTCAGCCTGTTCTAGTTTGAATACATGCTTGTTAAAGTACAACTGCAAATTCTCATTAGCGTAGTTAATGCAAAGTTGTTCGAATGAGTTTTCCGCCAGGTCTTCAAATCCAAAAATATCGAGAATTGAGATACGATGTGCATCATAGGTGCCACCTTTGTGAACAATAGAGTTGATGCGGGAGACGAGCCAATTAAAAAGTCCTGCATAAAGGGCTTTAGCGAAGGCATCTCGGGCATCAAGTGCTTGATCAATACCCAGTGGTGTGTGCAAGCGTTCCGAACGTGCTTCTGTTATGCGGGTGGTTAGAGCACGATGCAGTCCCTCCGCAGATATATGTAATAAATGGGCAGCCCACTTGATCTCAGCATCAGAGCCGACCTCAACGCCTTCTTGGCCGTGACGCAACTGACGCCGGTGGAAATAAACATTTCCCAAATGTAGCACCGAAGCCAGTACTCGAATGATTCCTTCGCGTTCACCTTCTGAGACACCCAGCACCTGCATTGCACTCTGCAGTGATTCCCAATTAACACGGCCAGTTGTACAGTCTGTGGCACCTTGATTCAAATAGAAGTATTTGTCCGCTTCCAGAAGACCATATTTGGTGCGCTCCGCCTCTGAAATTCCACCAAGCATCTCATAAAATACATGGTAGTTGCGCTCCCCAGGGGCCTGTGTTACGATGCGCGACTTCTCCAATAGATATTGTGTGATCTTGGCACCAACGATGGCACCGTTTTTAAAATATACTTCCAGATACTTGCCGAAACGTGAGCTATTATCGTTACGTGCGGTACGTGCGTTTCCGAATGCTTCCAATAATGGTGCGGCTTCTAGTATCTGTTCTGTGATAACTGCAGATGCCGATCCACCGCCCGGCACGACTGCTGCCAAGTATTGCATAACAAGTTTTGTTGATTCTGTTTTTCCCGAACCCGATTCGCCTGAGATTACTACAACCTGTGGCGAAGGAAGTGCTGCATGTGCCGCTGCACCAATCGCAAACAGATGTGGAGGCATAGCACCTAACGGCTTGCCTGCATACTGCTTAGCCACCTCAAGACCATAAGAGTCTGGGAACATTTTGTACGGATTGACGGCAATTAAAATGCTGCCTGCGAATGTGTAGATCAAGCCCTTGTCGTAACGTAAACGCAAATTCCATAACAGTGACGCCTCGTGTAGATCATCAAGAAGCGTCATGTCTTCAACGCCACTGTTGCCAAGATCTTGACGCGGACGTAGGCTGCCCTCTCCTGGTTGCAATGCAAACGTTTGTGGCTATAAGAAAGAGAAATTGAGATCATTATTTATTATCAACAAAAAGAGAATAGAAACTAGAAAAATTATCTTCTTTTAAGTTACATGTCGAGCAATAACATCGCTGCAAATTATGGACAATCGTTTTACCACTTGGGGATAACGATTTTTTAATTTGCGATCTTTGTCCAGCATGTATTTGCGATGCATAGTCGATGATGGTGCGGCAGGGTATTCCTTGCAAGGGAAGTCTTCAATACTCGCGGGTCGTTGGCGCCGTAGCACATGAGGAGAAAGTATGGCGATCGATGGAGACGGTGCTGGACTGGGTGTAATGGAACCACAACGTTGCCATGGCTCCAGATGAAAGCGTACAATGCGCATACAATAAATAATTTGCAAAAGAGGTAGTTCTGATTTTGTGGCCCTGCTCGCTCTATGCTGTATGTTATGAAAATGCTGCTTAACCAAAATAATCTCAATCTTAATTTTAAGACACTTGATATATCGAACTGTCTTCCAAAGATTCTGCTTCCGTTAATTTCGAAATCTATTGATAATAACAACAACGACTGCTGTCTCAAACACAACTAAAAGGAGCTCTAGCTTTTCCAAATGTATGGAGCTTAGCAAGCCAAGTGATGACTTTTCTGTACAATCAACCAATTGGACAATAACAACAAAAGAACGAAAACACGTTATGGTGGACTTGCAGCAATTAACTTAGACTCGACTCGCTCTCATCCATATTTTCTTTCGAGTTTGCAATACCATGTCGAATGCATTCATTCGAGATGGACTGTGTTTTCCCGCCCAACTCATTGTTCCGCGTGACATCCACATACGCCAGCCAATAACGAAAACTACTTTTACTACTACTAACTGGCTTACATACGAGTAGAGTACGCAAGTCTGATTAGAACCAGCTTGCCAGCCACTGTTGATAGCTTTTTTTGTCTTCACTATACTATTGCATCCATATGTAAGAAACTCCGATCTCCGATACTTTAACTCCCTACCATCTTTTCCCTACTTTCAGAATCTGCTTTTCTCTTCACTTTACAATACGCCAACAACTTATTTTGTTTTGCTCATGTTTTTCTCCTGTCTCATATACTCGTACATTTGTATCTATCTATCTATCTGAAATATACTCCTCCAGACATACGAGTATATCATTTAACGGTTTTTAACAGGACACATTTATGTCTTTGTTACTACAGACAGACGCATTTTATCATCTTCCTTTCATTGTTAGATTGATTTTGGGTTGTGATGTTGCTTTTTTTTCTATTATGCTTTTGATACTATGAAGTATGAGCAGGTGTTATTACTTTGCTTTGATGTTTGTAACGCATAGAATCATTATTCGGTAACCATATAGATAAAGTCTGTATGAAAATGATCAGATGATTCCAATGGTATGTTCTTATTTTTCACAGATAACGAACGAAAATTTTTGAGTTTTTGAAAATCTTTTGTTCTCAAATGTAGCTGGTATGTCAAGTTCAGAGCTTGCCGATTACTGGAAGATATAGTTTCCAGACAAAAATTCACTTTAAAGCCGCTCTAAGTCGAATTACGTTCATTTTTTTAAAATTCAAATGAAAGTTAACTCAATATGTACATACGAGTAGATACTAAAAATGGGGAGTAGAAAGAAATATTTTGCTTTTCTGTTCTTGGCTTTACATTCAAGCGAAATCAATTTTACTTTGATTTATAACATTAATTTAATATTTCATAACAAAAATATTTATTTGAAGCGAATAATGCAGGAAACAAAACATTATTTTCAAGCAAGCTACTATTCAAAATTACCTACTTAAAACGAATAGAAACCAGTTCTTCAACTACACTAAAAGTACCAGTATAATCCAAATTTATTAGTGACGAACCATTTTGGTAGTTCGTTAATCATTTTAAGCATAGATTTGGGTTCCACTGCACTTGTCTGACCATATTTGCCATTATGCTTGGTCCAGAGTCAAGCCGACAAGGTTGGACCATTCAATCAGACAAATAAACAAACAAGCAGAAAAACCAATCTATCAAGCAACCAATCTATCGATTTGCTGTCTCACAAAACATTTCCGTTGCTTATAAATGTTGGTATGGCTTTTAATTGTTGCACCACTCACTCATAGGTGAGGTGAGTGAGTCATATGAACATAGTCAGCTAAGATATCAAATATAATACAACATTCCACACATATTCGAAATAACAAAATTATTAAAGCAGGTCAGGTAAAATAACTAATACTAGCTGATATGGCATATTCATTATCAGGATCTTTTTAAAATCATCGTTATGTTATTGACTCTTGAATAGCAGTTCTTTAATTTATGCAGTAGTCTGTGGATCAAATTATGTCGAAGTTTGTTTGGGGGAGTCCGAGAATTGAGTAAACTGAATATATGAGCCAATAATGCCATAGTGCCTCCTATGATGAGTTATACAATATTTATAATTATTTATTCTGAGCTTACCTTTCCTTTAATGAGCGCCTGTACAACGATGACTTGAGCTGCGCGATGAACTTCTTGTATTTCACCGGGTATTGGATGACCCACACATGGATCAAACCAGACCAAATCTCCTTCGACCCAGTCCATTTTATTGACTTGATTAAAATGTTGATTGTTAATATCAATTAAAAATTAAATTATATTTTCAATATTATTTAGTGCTTTGTCTTCTTTGTGTCTTCTAATTTTAATGGTTTTGTGCCCTTTCCACTTCTTCCTTTCTTTCTTTGTGAATTTTATTTGAGCAATTTTATTATAGTTAAAGTTCCATTCACTCCAGATTTATGTTATAAAGTACATTTCTGTAAATAAAACCAAATTTGAAAAAATCACATTTATTATTTATAAATTTTACTATAATAAATTGTACAATACTAAAACAATTACGAATACATTTCATTGAAGTGTTTGCAAAAGTAGTTCACAGACCAACAATGAACAGTCGCAAAAAACAAACAACTTTATAGTGCATAGAAAGGTCAAGTATTGTAAATATTTTTGCTTGATCAGCTGTTTGAAATGTTTGACAAAGAAGAAAGAAACCAAAACCAGTTTTATTTACTCTTAAAAACTAAAAATATTATAAAAGGAAAACGATTAATATTATAAATGTTAAACAGAAGTTGGCATTTATTATTTTTCTATAAATTTTATGCAATTAATAATACAATTTTTTGGACTGACATACACGTTAAAGAATGTGTTACGAGTAGTCAAGGACTTGAAGTCGAAAGATCAATTTTTTTTTTTTTTTTTAAATTTATGAAGACCTCGAAAAATAATTTATGATCTTGTCGTTCCTATTACAATGGTAAATTTCACTTCATTATATGAAAGAGTATATATTTATGCAATATATAATTGTAGAAATATTCAGTACGGTTCACTTTATCAATTGGAAAGATATAGTATTCAAATTTACTCAGCGCTATTACAAAACTCGTGAAGATTCTTTGTTCCTATTGTTCGTGCTTCAAGCCACTGAGATCGTTGATCGATTTAACACGCTTAGAGTTTTTTCTTTGGGGCTAAGTAACGTCAATTGCCAACGCCCAGAATTATTGGAAAACTATTGTACTTTTGAATAGATGTGTAATTAAAATTTGGGTCGAAATGAAGAATTTAATCAAAGCCGCCGGTTATTTGAATAATGTCATTATATACGTTATGGCAAACTTTCAGTTTTCGGAAATCTATTTTAAATTTTGTAGAAGTTTTTGAAATTTTCTGTTCTAAATATCGTCTTTTACGGATTCGTTCTAAACGGCTAGACCAATTTGGATAAATTTTTTTTTCATGTACCTATGGAATCACCTAGATGAGTCTTAACAGCAGTTGAATCCAGTAGGTGTCCCTGTTGTCGAGATCTATGCAGTTTTCCAACAATTTTTCATTTTTTTTATCAAGCGCAAAATATACTGAACCGATTGTAATAATTCTTTTAAAAACAACAAGTGAATGCTAATGAATCAAGTTGCATACATATTTATATCATTATCAAGTCGAAATGGGTGGATCCAATGTTTCATATAAAGCTAAGAGATATATTTTAAAATCAATCAAGTTGTTCTTGTCAAACATCTCAAATAAGAAGTCAATATTAAATCAATCTTTGGCAATCAAAATGCTGGACAACATCAGACACACGCGTCTCCTGAAAAGGCAACACTCTTTGGATCTCCCGTTTCGGTTCACGGTCGAGTCATCCTCCAATGATTCCTTAGGATACCCATCCGATAAAATACATTTTCTTTATTATTTACCTACTGGCTTCTTTTGATAGATATAGTGCATATAAAAAAGCATATTACCAAAAACAAAACAAAAAACACAGCTCTAAAAACATGAGCGAGGGCTTAGCAACGCACGCCCCGGACAGCTAGTACAATTATATAATATAATATGGCCCTGTGTTACTTAAGCATATCTTTTCCATACTTTGAAAATCTGATATTGTTCTGGGCTTTCTGGTTTCATAAACTCTATATGTATATTTTGATCTCATCGAATTAGTTAAGAGTTCATACATACATATATTTTGGTAAGTTATATGTATTGTATTTGACAAATCATACAATCGTACACCATACCCTATAGTTGACATGAAATCATATACAATACTAGTATATGTATGTATCTGTCTACTACATAATTAATAAAACACTAATATACTTTAGCTTGATATTTACAATCATTTGTGAGAATATTTACTACAATACGATATAATTTTCCCAAGCTAGGCATTTTTCATAAGATACTCGTCATTTCTTGAGCTTCAAATATAATAACTTTTATAACCATACTTGTAATAATTTGTAGTATGTATAATCATAACTCCACTCCTCTAATCCATGTCTACGTATATAGTGAAAAATTTCTTGCACAATTTGAAGAAGTTTCTTGGGATCACTTATCACTTTCAGTTATGAGGGATATGAGAAACTTTGTAGAATTAACAAAATAAAAATGATAATCCTATTTTATTATATTTTTTTTATCCATTAAGATTAATTCAAAATTCAGTTTCTTTCTTAAACATTTTTGATTATTTTGATGATGATTGAGAAAACATACAAACATATGTATGTACAATTTTTTAATATTTATTTATTATGCAAATGGGTAAATTTGAAAAGAAATAAACATTTATAATGATGATGACTGAGACTGAGATTTTGAGTGACTACGCCCAATTCTATTCATTATTTAGACATTTTATAAATATTTTAAATACCTAGTAAGTATTATATCTATGAATGTATGTATGTTTGTATATTTTTCGATGTTATTAAAAAATGTATCTGAGAGTTTGTGTATGTTTTCGCATACCATTGATTTTCATGTATCTACGAGAGTCGACAAGTTTGAATGGCAACTGTGCAGTCCGTGACAACTGCGGCGACCGTAAAGTGCTAACGTCTTAACATTGGAATGCGGTCGAACTCGTCGACATACACACACACACACACACACACACACACAAACAGAAATACAATACATACATACATACACAAACACATACACATTAGAGAAATAACAAAGATACTCACTAACTCACTCACTCACTCACGTACTAATTGAAGAGATACATAGATAGATAGATAGGTAGGTTGAGCTTCAAAGAGTCAGAGACAAAGAGGAGCATAAATTCAACGTCAACGATCGCTCGCTCGCTCGCTCGGGTATACTGAAGCTGGGCGCGTTCAGTTCTGTTCAATCAATGACTGGATACCAGAGAATGTTGCAAGCCATGGCATGGATGGTTGAATGGATCGCTGGATGAATGGGAAGGAGACACGGTATTTAACTATTGTATACATACGAGTGAAAATGTGCGATCGATAATCAGTTGAGCTGAGCTGAGTTGAGTTCAGTTGGGCTGAGATGTGTGCAACTCTATAGCTATTACGTTGCTCATTCTAGATTTAATATTAATAATAATCCAATCCGGGGCTCACTTGTCGTTCGTATACTTCTTAAGAAATCATGCGTTAATACCTCTCGTATCTCGTAATTAATTTCATTCGAATCGTTTTCACTGAATACATCTCTGAAACTGAAGTTTCTTTCAAATGCTTACCTAAATTATAAGTGCAGCACTTGCGTGCCAACAATTACAATAAATACTTACTATAATAAAATACAATAAATAAGAGATTAAATAGTAAATGAAATTTAAATTAAAGCCAAGTAAATATATGTATGTAGGTATTGTATCTTTTTGTACGTGTATTTTATTGTGTGAGTAGATACTTAGATATTATAAGTTCGATACTTGTTGCTTTTGCGCTCTCACTGAATGAAATTGAGCTGAATTTGGGTTTTTGTTCTCTTCAACTTTGAGATCGGTTGTCGGTTAATGTTTCGGTTGCAGCCGAAACGAGTTTTTTGGTATCTTCTGTGTGCTGCTTCTGGTTAGGTTATTCTTCGAAGCCAGTTTAGTTTAACAAATTTCAAGTTGTCGCGATTAAAACACTAATTTCTTTTTTTTTTTTTTATGTAAAATTCTAATTTTTGATCTCAGAACATCGCAAACACATAAAATATTGTACATAAGAATACCTTATTGAAAGTTTATGTTCGGTTACTATGAAAAGCAGAAGAGCAACGAAAAACTACCTAATCAATATCTCCAACTAGATGTCTGTCTTAAGATTTAAGAAAACTGAAAACTGAAAACATGCATACATCATATTATGATGCTGTTTTCGAAAAAAATCAATGTTCTTCAAGTGTTCCACGTTGTTGTCATGACCAATAAATTAACATTGAGCAACTTGGCTTTTAGAGTTCATATTTATCGCCCATAACCATGCTTCACCCATTTTTCAGGCATACAAATAGGACACCAGGCTGCTGGACCTTGCTTCACGATCTTTGCGACAAACACTTATGTATTCAGATAGAGTAGTAGGATTAGAGTAAAGCATATTCAATAGTTGGGTCTAACTGTCTATATATAATATTGCCTATGCTTGCCTTGTTGTTTGTTACAACTTGTCTTCATATCATTGTTGCCTTTTGTTGTAGCATTTGAGCTTTTACGCATAAATATTTATGTATTTGTATAATCATAATGACTTTGTCCATTTTGTTCATTCTGCTGCTAGTCTGGCTTCATCTTTATCCATAGTTGGCGCTTTCTTTCTCATATGTATATTTATAAATAACAGAAAACAGACACCAGACAGGTGTATTGGCAGGCACGCAGGCAGGTGAAAGTTTTCATATTTCTCTTGTTTATTCTAGCTCGACTTCAGATGTAACTTCATTTGATATGTGCTAAAATCATATACTCATATAAATATATATATGAATGTATTGCTTAACATTGAATGCATTTGTCTGAAATTAATAAATGCCTACAAATACTGATTGATTTTGATGATCGATGATCGATGAATAATGATTAAAACCACCGCCAACTATTATTCTGCATAGTAGGTATGTTATGTTATGTAGAAGAATGACAAGAGTTTGCCAAGTTGTCAAGTTCTTTGCTTAAGTCTTTTGTTTTTCTTTTGCCCCCACATAAGTTGTTATGGCTTTGTTTTTTTACTCTCCTCCGCCACCGTTAATATTCAAAATATCTTTGACTAATGATTAAATTATTTTGGAAACATCTGCGCTTATAGAAAGTGTTGAAGCGTGGTGTATTCGTCAAGTTATACGGATGCGACAAAGTATGTCATGCTGTGATGTTGTGATTGACATTCATAGACGAGTTCTATGTTGTCCCCTTAAATATGTACATTTGAAAATTGCAGAATTTGATATCAATAAAAGTCCCATGTACGACAATAGGTTAAAGTGCCATCAGTCAGCAGTTCTCCTGAAATGAATCTTCGAATTTATCCAAAGTATTGTCACTTATGTAAATGAAGTAAGTGATCAACAAACTTCCACTTTGCCCAGCATATAGGCAGAACGTGTTAAAGCAAGTAATTAAAGTCAATGAAAAACCAATAAGAAGGTTTTCTTCGATTATGTCGAAGCTGTAATACTCTTCATGCATCCCATAGAAAACATTTTTGCCTATGGTCCTCTGATTGGGCACACAGAAATATTACAATATTGATTTGACTTATGTTTATACATACTGCGTTTCAACATTGCGGTCAGCAAACAAATATATATGGAAGCTATGCGATCCAGTAATTCTAGGATCTTGAAATTTACATGGTTGTTGAATATGGGTTAAACACTTCGAATATCCAAACTTATAGTGTCTTAATTCCAGCTCGATAACTTAAAAAACAAAAACACTTATTTAATAAAAACATGAATTTGAATTTGCGTTTGTATGGGAGGCATCCTCCAGAAGTCCGATTTCTATAAGAATGTCCTTCAGAATCGAGGTTGACGCCTTTTGTATAGTCTCAATATCGGCACAGCGCTTTGCTTTCATTGCCAAATGTCGTTGTCCGAAGAGGTAGATTTTGCAAGGTGCCAAATCAGAAGAATATGGTTAAAATGTGAACTTTCTTTGAATCGTTTAAACCACTCATAGATACTGTCACGGGATTAACAATTGTCATCATACACTTGTTACATTAATTCAAACGTCTCAGTAAATCTTCTTTTAAGTTTAAAACAAAAGAATTATCCATGGCTCATGCAATTTGAAACATCAGTGACGGACCTTTCCAAATCATACTCCCATCAAACAAAGTGTCACTATAACTAGAGAATTTGAAAAAGTCTTGTTAACTTTGCGACAGTCCTTGAATAAAATTTATGGGGGTCACCGATGTATAGTTCTGTCTGTTACAAACTTCATTGCATGAAGAGTATAATAATCCTTTATGATAATAAGAAATAATTTTAAGACCTCTACCAAAATCCCCCAACTATTGACTATAACTCGTTGTCGATGTACAAGTAATTTTTGCGTGAATTGCATTCATTGCATATTTAATTGACTGGGATTAAATGTGAGCGGGTGTGGATACGTATCAATCATCTATACAGTAAATAATATGCTCGGGGCTACTCGAGTATAGCGCGATCTCGTATTTGTTTTGCTTTAAATGTTGCACGCAATATGAAAATTAATTCATATAATTTATATTCGTTACGTTCTTCAAGAGCTTAACCAACATTTTTACCTAGGCTTGGGCTTGGTTCAAAGCCCACAACTTTGGTGCTGTTTGTTAGTGAATCGTCTGCCCACAATGCTCCACGCATAGCTTCAACAAGGGTGCAGCAGTAACTGCAACAGCAGCGTGTTGTTTGTCTGTCTGGGTGTGTTTCGGGTTTGCCAACAATGGCAATAGCAATAGCAATAGCAATAAATGTTGGCGTGCAACACATTTGTTTAATCATATTGTAGTAAATCTAAATTCAACTTTAAAAACAACAGAAATTTAAGAAATTTTTACAACTTTTATTTTTAATTAAAAACGAAATATTTAAGCAATGAACTTAAATCAATTGTCCGCTTCTACTTAGCAATTTGAACAATGTGAGAGAAAAACCAAATAGAAGGGTATCTTCGACTATGTCAAAGATGTAATACTCCTTACGCATCCTATGGAAACAGTGTTTTGTATCGGAGCTATGCGATCCAGTAATCCTAGGATCTTGAAATTGGCATTGCTGATGAATATAGATCAGAAACTTATTGTGTTGATAGCACAAAAAACAAAAATGTTTTTCTAAAAAGTAGATGAATTTGAGTAAGGACTTTGTATGGGAGGCATCCCTCCTAGTGGTCCGATCCGGCTGATTCCGAAAAATGTGCTGCGTATGGTAAAAGAAAACTTCGTGCTCTCTTTCAGCTCTCCACCATATAGTCGGACATGGCTAGATCAACTCATATCGTCGCGCTGATCAAGAATATATACATTATGGGGTCTACGATGTCTCCTTCTTTGCATTACTCATTTCATGACAAACTTATAATACTTATAATGTGAATAAAATCGTATTAAATAGTACACCCAACATTGTGTACTGAGAGTAAAGATAGTTCCAAGTCATCATAAAATGAATCTACATATCTCTCTCATCTTGAGTCGTTCGGCGGCCTTTGGTATATTTTCTTTCAAGCGTCTCAAAAATCAGATAATACATAGTTGTAATTAATTTATGGTAAGTAAAATATATTTAGTAATTAGTATGTGAATAAATAAATATATGAATAGTTCGAGTACAATAAAATAATTTTAAGATATTTCAGTTAATAATTGCTTGGTTGGGTTGGGTTGGGTTGTGTGTGTGTACAGCATTTCTTGTCGTTTATTGAACTGAGCTGAAATTTATTGTTTCTTATACTCAAAAGTCTGTTCATGTTCATGATTTGCAAAATGAATTTGAGCGTGAAAGACAACAAAAAAAAAAAAAATTAAAAATCTTTAGAAATGAATTTGTTCACTTTCCCTTAATGTTCGTTCGTTCATTCGAATATATATATTACAATATATGTACGTATGTACATATTCAAAATGCACTGAAGGAGAGGGCCCAGGGAAAGGGTGGCTTCAATATTATGTAGCATTTCATAGCGTTGCACGTATGCAATTATCATACTTTAAGCAAATAAATTGAGCTTTCTATTTTAAAAAAATCAAATAAAACAAAACCCATTGACTGTTCATCGATTGATAGATATGGTACAGATACAATAGATTGTTTCCCCCTGTAATAGTAACAAATCTATTGTACATTATTGCTGTAATATGTGACATGTGTGATAGAAAACCAACGCCCAATTTTGATTCAGTCTGTGAATTTGAATTCTTGTAAATTCAATAAAAAGTAAAGACAACTTTCGATTATTACAGTAGTTTATCTGAATAGAGAGTGTGTCTCAGTCAGTCTTGAAGTCTCAAGATGCTTTTAGTTGGTAAGTGTTAAGTATTCCTATTTGTTGATCGTGTGTCGTGAGTAAGTTGCACGTGCGCATTTCATCTAAACTACTTACAATAATAGATACTATTTCTTTCATTTTTTACATACTCGTCATACATACATACATACATACATATACATATACATATATGTTCGTTATATACATATTGTTCATTTCTTTATCATACTCGTATGTAGTAGTAGTAACATATTTTATATTGTGGATTGTAGATTGTCTATGGATGGTGGTACTTCATACTATTGTAAGCATATTGTATGGAGTATCTTGTATCTGTTTTGTTTTCTTTTGCTATCTTTATTTCTTCACTCTCTTGTCTGTTTTTCTTTTCTTGTGATCAATGCATAGACAAAAGACGCGACTGTCTTAAGGTTTATTGGCCTTTTGACTGACTTGAGTTATTGTGTACTGTTCGGCAACTTGGCCA
This sequence comes from Amiota albilabris, assembly GCA_037040105.1. NCBI lineage: Eukaryota > Metazoa > Arthropoda > Insecta > Diptera > Drosophilidae > Amiota > Amiota albilabris. Next base: position 45,377 of record JBANCV010000055.1, read on the forward strand.
AGACGACTATATACATATATGGTATGTATATATGGTATGTATGTATTTTGATGTTGTTGTTGCCACAATTGCCTGTTGACTTATTCAATTAAGCGACGACTATGGAATGAGTATGAGTGAAATTTATTATATTTATTATTATTAGGTTTTTGTACGGGAAATTTCTTCATTTGCTTAACTAATGTAATCAAACTTTACTTTGCTTTACTTTACTAAACTAAACTTCAAGCGAGCATGACAAAATACCGATGCCATGATACCGGTAACACAACATGAAATGGGAATGATTCGATAACTATTACTATTCCTATAGTACATTGTATGTCTGTAGTATAGTATAACTTATAAAAACTCAGCATATTTGAATTTTTTTTTTATCACTAAAATATATTTTGGGTAGTTCGAAAAAAACGAAGTTTGATATTGTCAGTGTCTCCAATAAAATACAAAAGAAAAAAAAGATTTAAAATCTCAATAGATGTCAAGTTCTGTTTGAAGTTCTTGAGAACATATGTACAATGTTCTTCAATTAATTTTCCAGAAATTATATTATGTACTTTGATATTAAATTTAAAACTTTCTAAGTTTTATCAGTCAATAAATTATGTATTGGATTTCCGAGGAACACAAATTGCATATAGTAATTTAAAAGGACCAATTTGATTTATAAAGGGATTGAGTTTAGCTCGATTAAGTTCAGATAAATATAAACACTGAAATTGCGTCATCTTTTTATTTAGTTTACTTGACATACTGTCCTACTTGTAGATCTTGAAATGATTACTACTCATACATTCTCAGTTATTGGAATCATACAATATATTGTAAATAGTAGATTATATCTGGAATTCCAAACTTTTTCAAATGAAATACTACAATACACAATATACATAGGCATTGCTGAGAGAAACAGAGAGATAGAGAGTTCAAATTTAGTGTCATTTTGATGCTATCTTATACGTATATATTTATTTTGTGTAATTTTGTGTCACTTTTAAAAATGCCAAGCCAAACCTAGATGAGCTAAGCCAAGCCACTAGTAACCAGTAACCAGTAACCAGTGAGAGAGTCGAAAAACCTAAATATTTATAATTAAATTTCTCTAAATAGATTTCATACTTTGTTTTTCTGATGAGGTTTTTGTTCGCTCGGTTGTTCGTTCGTAGACTTAAAGTAAAAGTCAATTAACATCTTTGTCACATTAGCATGCATGACAGATAGCAATAATAACATCAACACAACACAACACAACACAACACAACACAAGACAATATAACAATACAGCAACCAACACCTTTAAATGAATATGAAAATGAAGAGAAGATGAGCTCCAACGTCAGTAAAAATATCATCAAAGCAAACACTCATCATCATCACCATAGTCATCATTACACTTAGTTATGATCATTATTGTCTTGACATTAGCAAAGTTGAAATCCGTCGAGATATGACAAGTGTAGCCATTAGAAAAATTACAATAATTCATTGCAACTTCACTATTTCTCAACGCATTCTGATGTACAATATGTGTGATTCACATTCACTTACATACATATGTATGTTTATAGTATATATACATGATTACCGTTGTTCAAGATGATCCGAGGTTCCAACACCAAGAAACACAAAAAAACAAAAATAACACGAAAACATTTTCATTATAATTTTGTATTCACTTTATAATACTGAATACTAAAAAATTATATATCATAACGTCATCAGTAAAAACAATCTTGATATGTTTATATAGTAGATCTATCTATGAGATGTTTAGAAGATTATGCTTCAAATTACCCTGAGTCTTGCATAAGTATTCTCTATATAAAATTGCCCATGCTCTGCGACTCTAACAATTTTATACATTTCACGCTGTAAATAGTCTTACATCTACATTATATAAATTTGTCATAACTTTTGTAACACATTTAAATAGATATCAGTGACCCTATAAATTATATAAATTTTTGATGAGCTCGACAAGACGAGTTGTCTGTATGTATGCAAACTAGTCCCTCAGTTTTAGAGCTGGAGAGTTGAAAGAGAACACGACGTTTTCTCTTTGCCATACGCATCACATTTTTCCGAATCAGCCGAATCAGAACTCTAGGAGGGGTACCTCTCATGCAAAGCCAAATTAAAGTTCTTAAGAGAAAAACCTTCTTGTTTTATCGAAATTTGGGTACTTTAAGTCTCTCTCCCATATCCACCAACCATGTAAATTACAAGATCCTAGGATTACTGGATCGCATAGCTCCTAACAAATATTATTGTCTCAATGTGGATATGCAGTTTATATACTGAATTTACTCTAAACATATGTCAAATAAATCTTATAATATTCATCAATAATATGATCAATCAAACAAGCATAGGAAACACATTTTCTAAGGGAATTACAGCTACGACATGACCGAAGATAACCTTCTTTCTGGTTCTGTCTAAAACCAAGTAAGGTCATAAAATGAAAAGAGAAATTTAAAAACCAATTGAGTTAAAACAATAGATCCGTCTATCATATTCCATCTAATATTTGGCTATCACATAAACTTAGTACATACCATAGTAGTTTTTTGAATAGAAAATTTTTTTTATGTCCCTTTACTGATTGGACTCATTTCTCGTATATCATGAAATTGGATCCAAAAACCCATAGTTTTTTTTTGGGATGAAACCCATTAACACAAAAAGTATGCATATGTAAAAATCGGAAGGGTCAGCTTATGGTTGTTTTATTTTTTATTTCATTTGTTAAGACATTTATCGAGGCTCATTGTGCTTAATGAGTGAACTGAAATCTAAATTGTACATTGCCAGTTTTTGAATTTGTATATGTAAAAAAGAAAGTCCTGCATAAATGCATTCGTATGCCGTTTTTAAAGCATTCAAGCATAATTACTACTCTGGAAATATACCACATATTAGAAAACTGCATGAATATATTCAAACGGGCATGCAGGTCTCTAAAACATACCTATTATTAAAGTGAGTGGGATAATGGCGTCTCTTGAGCATTCCTCCCCTTAAAAAAAAAACAATTCTTATTCTCGATCATCGAGTGACGAGTTTGATGTCATTTTGCAGTTGTTTGTGGTATAACAAAGTGGCATATAAAGTTCGGTGAAACTGAAGTAAACTTTATTTTTCACTTCCATATTATTTAGCCCTACTACAACTCTCTCTCTCTCTCTCTCTCTCCTCAATCGCAATGAATCACACACAACCGCACTTACATATATGTATGTCCCTAGTAGTAGTAACTTTCTGTGTCTATTTTACTTTTTCTTTTTGCCATTAAGCGCTTTCTCTCTTCTTTCTTGACGAGTACAAAGAGCATTAAAAAGGTATAAAAAATACTTAAGCAGCGAACGCGACGCGACAAGAATAAAAGAACACGCTTCGTCGTACGAACGTTTACATAAATGTGAGTGAGTGAATGTGGTGTGTGTTTATCGGAAGCAGAAGAAGAATCAAAACCATCGAAGCCACACGAACGACATCGATGGTGATCAATGATCATCATCATCACCATAACGCCACACCTCGCGCTCCCTCTCTACTCTAAACACTAAACAATACTCACTGAACACTTGGCACTACGCACTTGCTAGCTCTCTGCACACTGCACTCTGCTTGCTCACAAGGCACAACACAATCAACATACTCGTACACACGTTTCACTTCTCGTGCAACTTCGTTCGACCGCTCGCTCTATCGTGAGTTGGCTCAATCTTTTGTTGGTCTAATCGTGTGCTGTTGTTGTTGTTGGATTGTTTGTTGGTTCATTCGCTTGTGACCGTTTTGTGGCCGGAACTAGTTTAGTTTAGCGGATACTCGGACATTTTTCTCTTTTCTGTCGTTTCTTTTTTTGTTGTTTTATTTGTGTACATTTTTTGCATGCTTAACTGTTTTGCGCACAAAATACCGTTCGTTTATCGTTCTTTGCTTTGCCTTTGCTTTTTATTCATTTATGTATGTATACATGAACATATTTGTTCTTGTTTTGTTGCTTTTTTTCGGTTTGATTTGGTTGGTTTTGATGGTTTTTTCGTTGTTGTTGTTGTTGTTGTTGTTGCTTTTCGATTTGCTTTAATTTTTGGTTGAGCATGATTTCACTTGACTTGAATGTCTTTATTGTTTGTCTTTATAGTTTGTTCGTTTTGTTATCGTTATCGTTGTTGTTGTTGTTCAGATTGTTCAAATTGTTGTTTTTTCCTTTTTGTGTTTTTTATAGTACTAACTGCAATTATACAAGTATGTGTGCATTTGTTTTTGTTTTTTGTTTGAGGAAGTCTTGATTTCTATTTACAAACCATTTTTCTTTTTGTAGCTACTTTTTAAATGCTTTGCAATTTTGTTGTTATTTTTATTATTATTATTATTATTATTATTGTTGTTGTTGTTGTTATTGTTGGTACTGTTAGCGGTTGATTGAATATGCAGTACAAATTGCTTCTCTCCCCTCTCTAAACAGTTCTGGTATCTTTCTCACTCTATTTCTTTTAAATGTATAAATCAATTGGATCGAAAGACTTAAGCAACAAACTTGTAATACCAAAATTGTTTTTCTAAGGTAAGGACTATTATGGCTATAAGAAGATTATGGAGATAATTGTCATTAAGCATTGAATAATTAGTAATTAGTAAGTATTTAGAGTGAGAATTGAGGATTGACATTACACATTGAAATCCACTAATCCGAAATACTAAATCATCTTATTACATACATGTGTACATATGTTAAGTAGCTAAAATATTGAGAATTGTTGTACATATTGTATTTGCCATTTTTTAAAGATATGATTGATATTTATTTTAAAAATTCAAATCAACTAAGACTGATTGAGATAACGTAGAAGACATGAGTGGATTGACAATATGAATAAACTTATTCAGCTTATATTAAATTCGATTTGAACTGATAAACTTATGACTTATTAGAATAAGTATATGTTATTAAGAAGATCTCTTTACTAAGTCTTTGTATGTGTATGTTTTTAACCATATCTATTCTGTTCCATCCCAACCGAATCCAACACCTACATTTCTTTTTTATGCTTCTAATTTAAGGATCACGACAAGTGATATGTCATCGAAAAAGAAAATTGCTGCCAATGATAAAGGTATACAATTTTGTATGTAAATATGTAAATCTGCTTGAAAAAGTGAATATGGACTGTTCGGAATTGTTCAGATAGGTATATCTCGGGAACGATCTAATCGTTATGGATGAAACTGGTATCAAAGGAAAGCTTATGAGAATTGCTTCTTTATGCGGTTACAAGGATCCGGATATGGTTCCAGGAAAACATCTAATACAATGTGACAAATTTAAGTCACTATTTTATGCTTCTAATTTAAGGATCAAGAATAGTGATATGTCTTAACTTAAAATTTTTTATTATGTATTTCAATGGCTCAATATGTAAGTATGTACATATATAGGAAATTATTCGTTTGATCAAGGAATCTTCATGTTACTAGTCATATTCTTATCAAGAAATATTACTTAGTAAATAGAGGGACCCGCAGAATATTAATATAAAACATAACTATAAATTTTGTAACCGAATATAAGTTGAGTCCCGCAACCTGAAACTCACCAACATGAAAATCCATGAATTATTTTAAAATAAGAGTAGAAGATCTTTTGTCAAATTATAATATGTAATACAGTAGCTTTGGACTGATTCAAAAGATTTCGTATGTAATATTCTTCTCTAAGCTTGAGTATGGATGGCAAATCAAGAATAAAGTGTTCCCAGAAACGAAGTCATAATGTAAAATGTTTTATACATACTTAAGATTTGGTCACCTTCTTCATTATTTCTCTTCATTTTAGCTAATCGAACTTGTAAATAAACTTATGATTTATGATCGGATGGATAAAACTTCAAAATTTTAGCATTCAAATGTCAAACGCGTTTCAAAATGTTTCAACTTATGTTCTTCTTATTATTTGAACTGCGATACATATTTCATTATCATTATCACCATCATCATTATCAACATCATCGACGAGGGACCAAAGTTAATTGCTTTCTTGTTTCGTTTCCCTCTTTCTTGTACTTCTCATTTAATATCACTTAAGTTTCCATCTTTCTGTGTGTGTTTAAGTGTTATGTGTGACGTCAGATTCTTGAAAGCAATCAAGAAAAATGATGCAAAAGTCATTAAGAAAAAACAAGAAATTAAAATAAAATAAATTAAATAAAACCAGAAAGAAGGGTATCATCGACTATGCCGAAGATGTCACGCAGCCCCTAGAAAACGTTTTTTGTATTGGAGATATACAATCCAGTAATCCTAGGATCTTGAAATTTACATGGCTGATGAATCACAAACTTATTGTGTTTAAATTTGAAGATGATAGCATAAAAAACAAAAAAGTTTTTCTAATAAGATCATGAACTTGAGTAGGGGATGTATCCCTCCTGATAGTCTAGTCCAGGGTCTTGAAATTTTAGTGGCTTATGTACATAGGTCAAACACTTCCAGTTTTCAAATTTCAGTTTGATGGCAGAAAAAATAAAAAAGTTTTTCTAATAAGATCATGAACTTAAGTAGGGGGTTTGTATATAAAATAGAGGTACCCCCTAGTGGTCCGATCCGGCGGATTCCGACAAATGTGCTGCGTTTGGTAAAAAGAAAGCTTCGTACAAAATTTTTCTAGCTCAAAAACTGAAGGACTAGGATACATACAGACGAACATGGTTAGATCAACTCGTCTTGTCGCGCTGATGAAGAATATATACACTTTATGTGGTCTATGATGTCTCCTTCTTTGCATTACAAACTTCATGACAAACATAAATTACTCTTCACTATGTGAAGAGTATAATGACTTATGCAAGAACAAATTATGTATGTAGTATTGTATATGCTTAGTTTTAACTAAGTATGAATTAGTAAGTTGCATATAAGATCAGATCAGAGGGACATACAAATATACCTACATAGATAGATAGGTGATGTTTTTTTTTTTATTTATTTATGTATTTACAGCTTAGATGCGATAAAAAATTACACGTAAACTAAATTAAAGCTATAGCTTCAAGACTTTAAACTTATTTATAAAGTTAACTTATTAAAAATATCTTAACATAGTTTATAATAATATTTACGAATGAGTTTGCGGAATAGGGTTGCCATGTGGGTGTTGCTTATATAGTAATAGTTTTTTTTTTTCCCCCTTATAATTGGTTAAGAAGGTTAATTGAAAGGATGGAAGAGGATTGACAGAGGATCAATGTGGAGGAGAGAAGTAATTCTGGTCCTATGGAAGAGGGGGCAATTTCCAAGAATATGTTTTATTGATATAGAGGTGTTTGAGTTATAGAATTTACAGATATTGAAGGAGCGGTATTAGAGGTGGGAGTGGGTGATGTTAGTATGTCCGAGACGGAGACGAATGATTTTAGAGAAGACAAGGCAGTGTATAGGTTGTTGCCCATTGTAATCATGAAAGGAGTTTTTGAATGTATTGTGTAATTTGTAATCAGTATTCGTGGACGCAAAAAGTAAGCTTTGTTCTTTTCTAAAATGTGTTTGAATTAATTTTAAAATATCAGAGATATTGTACTTTTCGTCCAAGACGAGTGGAAAATAAAATGCGTCTTTTGCAGCTTTGTCAACTTCTTCATTGCCGGCAATATTGCAATGACCAGGGATCCATATAATTTGTATTCTTGGGGAGTTTCTTAAAATTGCCACTAGTTCGATCTTTGTAATACCAAGATGCTATGTTAACCCTTCTTCCTGACTGACCTTGACATCAATTGGTGTAGCCTGGCCAAGTAAGTTAAAAGCTTCACAGAAAAAATGTGTTGAATACCGGTTCCTTCTTGTCCCTGCAGCTGTGACCAAAGTGACCAGTAAGGATTCATACTGGGAGCCCTGCCCTAATACATACCTACATAAGTATGTAATTCAATTTTCCAAGCTTGATAACTGTGTCAGTAAAAAATTGACTAGCCCTAGGTCAAGTTTGATTGACAATTGTGTGATTTGCATCCTTGATCCACAGAAATATATGTATGTAATTAAATTTCTTTTGTAAATAAATAAGCATATATAAATATTGTACGATCGATATTGTTTTGGAATATGGTATGTTTTAGTGTTTTTTTTTTTCTTTTGTAAACCCTTTTACTTGAAACTACTACACAAGGTAGTAAGTCCAAATAGCCGTAAAAACATGAAACAAGTTAGAATTTTCTTTCCCTCTCTATTGTTAATTCTGGTTCATTCCTCTTTCTTTATTTCTTTCATATCTTTTATATTTTTAAATTTGTGCACACATACTTGCTTTGTTACTGCTGCTGCTGCTGATGCTAGTGTTTTTCTTGTTGTTGTTGATGCCTTCACATTCAAATGGAACTGTTTATATTTGTTCGTAATACTCCCGGCTTATACACATACACAAACATATACATCCATACGGCTCTCTCTCTCTCTCTCTCTATTTTATACACAAACACAGACGACGCACACACACTCAGCCAGTTTCAGTGGGGCTAGTTCAGTTTGCTTGATCGCTGCTTCGCTTCGCTTCTTTTATTTTCTTTCGGTTCTTTTCGGTTTTGTTGTTCGTTGTTTGTTCTCTCATGTGTTGTGTTGCCGTGGCTTGCAAACGTTCGTTCTCTCCTCGTTCGTTATATGTACATATAATCTCTGCTCTCTTTTGAATTGTTTTCTTCGCTTTGTGCCTGGTTTTTAAGTATATTCTGTATGTATTTTGTTTAGTGGAGTCAGTTAGTTAGAAGAAGCCCAAAACAGCTTTGTTAATGTCACTTCTTATTCTTCTCGTTCTTATGTTACCTTCTTCTGCTTTCAGTTTTCTTATTCTTCTTCAAACTTCTTCAATTTTATTTCACTTGTCTTTGCATTTGCAATGCTAACATTTACATATTCTTCAATTCAATTCATTTCATTCAAATATTTTCCATGGAATTTTATATTTATTTTAACAATTCTTGCATATTCACAAATTTCTTTTTTTTTTTTTGACAAAAATAAAAAAAAATGTTTCTAATCAATCAACTCAAATCGGATGGGATTGAATCTACTATATGTACATACTACTATTTATGTATGTATAATTATGTAGGTGTATGTTGTTTGTTGTTTAACAATTTAGAATGAAAAAAAAAAAATATAAGTTAAAAAAAAAAATAACAAGTAAATATTATTAAACGAAACACCACAACAACAAAACTAATACAAACATTTCATCCAATCAAAGACACGACACTGATTCAATTTACATACATATATGTGTATGCATGTAGCAATATATTTTAGTTCAGTTAATTTTATTTACATTTAGCACTTTGAATTTATTATTGTATAAATTTTTTATTTAATTTTTTAATGGCGTGTAAATTTCTTATTTTTTGTTTAATACTTTTAACACTATTTAGTATTTTTCTGTTTTTAATATAATAATTTAAATAAAAAAGAAGTAAATTTAAACTTATGAAGATATTTAATAAAATTTTTAAATAATTTTTCTCTTTACTGATGTTGATGATTTGATGATTGAAGAAAAAAAAAAACAAAAATATATTGAAACCTATTTATATACCGTATGCCAGTTTGATGTTTGAGTTCGATGGCAAACCAAACAATCAAACAACAACTATCATGTTGTGAGCGATCTCTTTACTAACAACAGAATAGCTGATTGATACAAAAATCTGAAGGGTAATAACAACAGAATAGATGATTGACACAACAACACTTCAAAGGTACTTGCATCAAACCGAAATTTTCTCTCACTTTGGTTGCATGTTTGATGTCGGTCTGGCAGTTTCATGGCTCCAATCGATATTAAATAATCGTAATCGTATCACTGCTATCGCTACTACATACATACATATTAAGATTAGTGATATTATCGAGTTGTGGGTCGACATTAAATTAAGTAAATTTTTGAACCCCAAAAAAAATATGTGTGAAATTTTTCTAGAAAATATAAAAATTTCCTGAACAGATACTTTGGTTTTGTTATCTTTATTGTATGCAGGAATTCAACTTCTTTTTATTTTTACATACATACATACATACATACATACATAATATGTACTTATAATGATGTCATGTAGATATATTCAAAGCAGTGAAAAATTATTTCATATACAAAAAGAATGATGCCAAAGTGTTGAAGGAAATACATAACTTCATTTGGTTTATGTGTCATGTGTCCTGTGGTTATTTCTATCTACGCACTTTGTGTAGATTTCCGGAAACAGTTTGAGAAGCTTAGTAACATAACTTTATCTTGTCATAGTAATATAAAACTGTTATATATTTACAGTTTGATTGTATCAAACGATTTTAAACTGTAAGACGAACTCAAAAATTTGAATGGTCTCAAACTGTAATATCGAAGTAAACAGACATTCTATATGTGCCGTCGCACGTTGCTACGCTCTCAGTACTTAGGAATAAATACAACAATAACAACAACACACAATTTTCAAGAAAAAGCAAAGCACAAACAATCAAAATATACGAAAATACAATACTTCAGTGAAAACCGCATTGAAATCGGTTTACCCATTTCTAAGATTGGCGTGCACAGATAGAAAAGCGTTTACAATTATATATACATATATGTACATAGATTATGATCATATTTAAGCCAGTACACATATTTAGGGCTCCACTTCGAACTATAACTAGAAATCCTTCAGAGGTTCCAATCCAAACTGCTGCCAAAGTGTGTCTAGTGCGCCGCGGTACGTCAGAGTTTCCGAGAGTTAAGGATTCTTTAGATCAGAGAGATGATCGTCAGGCACAGCAACAGAGGTCCTCGATTTGAGGACTATGCTTATCCATTGGCAGTTAACCTGCTGGACAACAGCAGACACACGCGTAGCCTGAAAAGGCATCACTCTCTTGATTTCCCATTCTGGTGTCCGGTCAAGTGATCCTTTGATGACTTCTAAGGATACCCTCACCCGATATAATGTTTTAAAAAAACTTCTCTAAATAGAGTAAAAGATTATAAAGACTACTAAATATATAGACTGAACAATTCACTCCCTCCAGACACACTGTCTCGGGATACCAATAACAATTTTGTATGGTTTCCAACAACAATTTCGTCCATTTTTTGAAAGTTGTTCCACCCTTACTGTTTCGGTATAGTACCAGTAAGAGGACACAATTTCGTGAGCAAGTTGTTCTTTGGTGAGTATCTTCCCAGAAACAGTTTGAGCAACACGCTTACTTCTGTAATCTAAAACTGTAAGGTTACTCTATCAAACTGTAAAAAGCAAATCTATTGCATTTTGCGGCCCTCAACTTGTAAAATACTAAGCCGAACGTCAAATTGATAATAAATTATTTAAGTTCTTCATACAACGTTGTATAAATACATATTCAACACTACGACAAATACTACATTCAATCGTGTAATACGTAAGTTAACAACAAATGGTAAATTTTTTTTCTATGGAGCAACTGCCACTTTGTTACCAATGTCATAAAGATGCAACGTTACCTATAAATACGACACATTTACAACGTTGAGCGAAGACCCTAATTACAATATTATTACTTAATATTGTTCAAACTTTAGCATATTAACTTTCCACATTTAAATATTTAGTACTACCTTAAGTACCTTAACTTGTACTTGTTTAGATTGTTCATGGTAAATTATTGTATTTTTTCAGAAATAGCAAACTCAAATGGTGGTTTAGTGGCTCTGAAACTGTAAGCAATTGTTGTAACATTGAAAAGAAAAGGATTTCTGAATAAAAATATCGAATCCTTTGTAGTAGTATTACTTTACTTCTTTAAATAACAAATCTACCTGCCCGATGATCAATCGTGAAATTTGAATTGATTCTCAAATCTTTTGATCTTATCTTAATTTACAACTCATGCAAAATTTTCCAAAAAAAAATTTGTGTTGTTTTTTTTTAAAGTCTCGTACTACGTCTAAGCCAATAAGCATTGCGTATAAATAAATGTGTTTGCTTAAATACTAGCTTCACTTTAAACAGAAGACATTAGTATTTTTTATGATTGTATATATTTTTTCATTGTAGCATTGAGGCTGTATGCATCATATCTATATATACATGTATATAACTAGTAGACCCGTTGTACTTCGTATCGCCTGCCTTTCATTGGTTTTGCTGTCAGAATTAAACACCAATGGCAAATCGGTTGGGAGCATTGAAATTCTCGGAATAAAAACTTCCTCACCTTTGAATTTTCCCCTGAATATCATTGCATGAATCACATTGCCCATGAGTTTTCTAACTATCAAACGCGTTCCGTTGCATAGTTTTGGTTGGTTAAGATTTCGGAGCATGATGATAACCAAGCTATCCTTCAGTTGTAAATTTCGCGTTGGCAAGTCAGGCAGATCCAATGAGATCAGACAAATTGATATGATATGCCAAAATCATTTTTATTTAAAAGGGATCTTTGACAAAGGCGATTTAATTGATTTTGAAATTTGTCCTATATGAAAATCTTTATACTCCAATTTCTAGTATTTTTTCGATGTTTTAATTCTGCTATTCGGGGTGGAAACAAGTCTAACAAATCAAAACTCATAAAAATCGGTTCAGCCGTTCTTGAGTTATAAATGGTGTAACACACATGACTTTCATATAAGATAGATAGATTGTAAACGCTTTTCTGTGTGTGCACGCTAATCTCAGAAATGTCTTAACCGATTTGAATGCGGTTTTCACTGATGTATTCTTGTAAGCTTCTTGGAACATACAACGTGTATTTCATTCCAATCAGTTCACAAACAAAAATATGAGTTTGAAAAGAAAATATGTTGACAAAGCCTCACACAAATATTTTCGTTGTTTGCGCTTTGCTTCTTCTTGAATATTGTGTGTTGTTGTTTCAAATGTTGTATTAATTCCTACCATTTAACTGAGTCCTGAGGGCGTAGCAACGCGCACCGGTACAGCTAGTTCTATCATAAAAACGATTGGTTTATGGAAAATAATTAATTTAAAAACTAGTTCTACACTCTCAGTTGTCCATTTTGTGCCTTCCATAGGCAGTTTATTGAAGTGCTGCATTGGTTTATGACGTTAAGCGCCGCCTTACAATACTTATAATACTAAGATGAATGAACGAAAATAACAAGAATGACATAATGGTATTTTTGGTCGATCTTCTTCAAAGTCACCATCTACATAAACCACCAATCTACTGAGTTTTATATTCAAAAAAAGATACAACCTTTAAATTGTATTGGGAAAATCATTTATCAATCGAAAATTTATATTAGAATCAACACAATGCTGAGCACGAAATCTGGTTAGTGACCCGGTGTTCGGGGTCCTTCCGGGAACTGTGGTGAGACAAAAATTCACATTTTCTTTCTTATTGTTTTTATTTCAAATAAATTTTAATACTTTGTTTATTTTTTTCATTTTTAATTATTTATATTTATGAGTTACAATTTCTTAAATTTATTTATGATTTTTGGAAAAAAAAATTGTTTTTTTGTGTGGTTTTTTCATTTTTTCGTTTTTATATTCTTGTACTTCTTATATTTCTATATATTTTTTTTTTTTGTTTTGTTTATTTATTTATATATTTCATAAATATTTAATATTATTAATCAATAAATGAAGCCAATTTTAAGATTAAGAAAAAGAAAAAAAAACCAATAATATATATATATGCATATAAGAAAAAAAAAAAAAAACTAAATTAAATCACATTTTCAAATTAACACAAAATTCTGAATTCTTATAAAATATTCTAAAAAAAAAAATTGGTTATTTACAAAGTTTTTTTTTTTTTCAGACCAAAAAAAAAAGTTGTCTAAAAGAAAAAAATAATAACTTTGGTTCAATCAAACAAATTATTTTTATTCATTCTTTCAAACAAACAAATCTTATGCTTTATAACTATAAACGCACAATCATATCAATTAGATAGATCTAATGATGAAAACGCCACCGACTTAAAATCATTAGTGCTGACGCTCCTGCGTCGATTATTGTATACAATATACACTGTCGGTTTAACAATCGTTGATCATATATAGAACATCGTTGTAAACGCTGAAAAATCTAAGCACAGATGTGTTGGCCAAGGGTATGATGGGTGTTCAACAATGGCGGTGCTCCAAAAAATGTTTGAAGAGAAGTCAAAAAATTTCTGCCATTACTAACAATTTAGAATTTTTCGAGAACGAATTTGTACGTTAGTTTGACTTATGGAAGGACAAGGGTATGACAAGAGAAAACCTTAGAGAACTAGACCTTATAAGGAACAGCTTAAGGAGGCGGATATATTCTTTCCTGCTACACAAAACACAATTCTAAATTCCTTAACACAACCTTGTACAACAAGCAACATAGAGAGTGCCTTCCGTAGAACCGTTTAAATGGTCTATGTATGCTCTGTGTACACAGAAAAATGATTCAAGAAAATGGCGTGAAGTTTTGAAACGATTTTGTGTAGATCTTCGAAGATTACAATTAGTGTAATAAAATAAATATTTTGCTGCATTAATAAATGTTTTTGAATTTTAGATTTTGGATTACAGTCCTCTATTGACTTCTTCCAATTAATATTCTACATCATTCATGAACGAAAAAATACTGAACAGAAGGAGTCAAGGCCAAAAAATAACCAACAACTTAATCTCCACACAAATATATGTAGTAGTAGTTCTCGATTTTTTCGATTTTATACTCTTCACACAGTAAATAGTATTATAAGTTGTTAACATCGGAGAACCCATAAAGTATATACATATATTCATGATCAGCTCGACGAGACGAAATAATATAGCTACATTCGTCTGTCCGTCTGTCTGAATGCAAACAAGTTCCTCAGTTTTTCAGCTAGATAACTGAAACGCTGAACGTTGTATGATGGAAATTGTTGAAATAAGCCGAATCGGACCTCTAGGAGGTGTAGCTCCCATACAAACCCAAATTCATGTTCTTATTAAAAAAAAACTTGTTTTTTTTTTGTGTCATTGAACTGAAATATGGAAACTACAAGTGTCTGACTCATATTCATCAAACGTGTAAATTTCACGATCCTAGAATTACTGGATCGCATACAAATACTGTTGTCTGAATATTGAAACTTAGTATTTATAAACATAAGTCAAATCAATATTATAATATGTATACTGTATTCTCAATCACAGGAATGTTTTCTTGTAGATGCATGAAGAGATCTAGAAATCTGTAGAAAAGTAATAGTTTCATTGACTGTTTACTAATTGCTAGCTTCACAAGAATAAGAATTAGACTTTGGAACATTGAACATATTTTATATTTCTGATAAAAACTTGCATGTCAAACTTATTAGCTCCGGCAGGTTTGATAGTATAAGCAACATTGGAATCACTGGAATGAAAGAAGGAAGATAGACTCCATTTTGGTATCGCTAAGGAAATAATTCTTTTAAAGTCAAATTTCTTTAAACCATTCACATTCTAAAACTGATCGCACACTCGGCCATGATCCATGTTGTGTGGTGTATATAGTATGTATGTACAGGTATATGAATGGAAAGGGTGGGCTTATAGTTACATATATATGTATACCAAAGTTAAGATTTCCCCATCATTAATTCATGTCTTTGTATTATAACATTTACTCTGTGTGAAAGTTATGGAATCTTCGCTAGAACCGAAGTTATCATATTTTCTTCTTTACTATTATATATTATTATTATACAAGTATATTTAGTATATATTATTATTATATATTATTATTATTATATATTATTATTGTATTATTATTATTCTTATTATTATTATTATTATTATATTCATTATTAGTTGTTGTTTCTGTTCGATATATGCATGTAATTTGTCATTCAGACACAATGCTCAATGTTCCTTACCATTCCATCTTGTACGCTACAATTTCTTCCCTCTTCAAAGTACTTTAAGATTTGAAATTTCGTTTACTTCCAATGTCTTAAAGGATTCTGTATACAAATGATATTCAATAGGTTTATCTGTCTGTAGAGGATTTTCACCCGAGCTTCAGATATCACCTATGGGCTATCATTTTGTATTATTTATATCCAGATGAAATCAGATTGAGAAACGTATGTATTAATGACTGTAGAATTTCTTATCTTCTAGTATCTGCAATTGTTTATTTTTAGTGCATTTGAATGTGCTTTCATAATGGGCATAAAGCATGCATGATTGTGAACAGTATTGATCGATCATTTTTTTCATATACATACATAAGTATATTGTATTAAATACATATGATATTCTTTGATGTTTGATGTATGAATAACAAATTCATGTTTTGTTATATTTTGAGCTGTGAATTGCACTTTTGTTTTTCGCTGTTTTGTTTTATTGGTTTTTAAGGAAATATGTTCGATGTTATTTTTAAATATATGTGTTTATATATATACCAAATCTCACGATTTTTGTTGATGATATTAAAGCAGGTGGAGGACTGAGTCTACAGGGACATTGTGAGTGTGTTTTCTGTTGTTGCTTATGATGCTATCCTTGATGAGGCGGTTTTTATGGTTGTTTATAATAAATTATCAGCATACGAATTTCATCTGGGCTCACTGGATGCCAATTCCCAATCACGTTCCTGTTTAACTCGAAGTATCAATTTGCTATCCTCCACATCGACATCGTCATCATTGTCACATATATCGATTTCTTCTTTGTCAAGATCATCGTCGTCGTCGTTTTCATCATCTTCATCAATATCACCGCTGCCACCGGTAACAATTGTGTTATTCATGATGACATCGTTTGTATCGATGTCAGCTTCATCCAGGGCTTCATCACTGTTGTTGCTGTTATTGTGATTGACCAATGCTGCAGCACGTGCATTAGCTGCAGCTGCAACAGCAGCTGCCATGGAAGCAGCAGCAGCAGCTTCGGCGGCATAAAGCAAAGGTGGTGGTGGTGGTCCAGCAGAGTTAACGCTGCTGGTCAAGATTGGTGATTGCTGCTGGTGATATTGTTGTTGCTGCTGAGAATGATGGTGATGATGCGATGGATGATGGTGTTGTTGATGAGCATGTTGGTGATGTTGATGTTGTTGCTGCTGGTGTTGTTGGTGTTGCTGTTGCTTCTGTTGATGTTGTTGAGCCTGACGGCGTTGCACTTCAGCCGCGTGTTGTTGACCAGCCAAATGTTGTTGCTGCTGTTGCTGTTGCAGTTGTTGCAAATGATGCAAATGCTGCTGTTGATTGTAGGGATGATGTTGCTGCAAAAGAGCTGAATCACTGCCTGTTGCAGCCGCCGCCGCAGCAGCAGCAGCTGCGGCTGCTGCATTTGCATGACTGGCAGCCATTGCTGCAGCTGCAGCAGCATGCTTCCTACTACTGCCACCGCTGCCATGCTTTCCCCCATGTGACGGTGGTGGTGGTGCGTCGAATAGTAGCCTCGATATTGAAAATGATGAGATCGGCGAATTATGCGTGCTTCCCGCTGAGTAAGATGTGTTCGTGTCATCAGACGTTGGGGTCTCACGATCACTCTCATCCGATTTCAGCAGTTCTGCTGCCTCTAGTGATTTCTTGTGCATGCCCAGGAGCCATGGTGCAACCGACTCATCCTCCTTGGCTGATTTAATGATCGTCTCCGGCAATGGCAGCGAATGCCGTACCATGGCCCCATAAAGACCGTACTCTGCCATTTTAGTACTGTGACCCCAACATTTTTCAGTTTTACGCCATTTTGCACGACGATTCTGATACCAGACCTAAAATGAAATGATCAGAAATTAAAAGTAATTTAGAAATGTATCTGTTTTGCAGGAAAACAAAGTGTCAATAATCATATTCGCTTGTTTCTGCTTGGATAACTTGGGCAGGCATATACCAGAGATCTCCAGCAAAACTTGGAATTCCGAACACAAAACTTATATTCTAAAAAATTAATGCACCGTGGTTAAAGGATCACCAGCTAGTATAGTATGGTATTGTAAATGATAATAGAAACACAGACAGATATCGAAGGGGTGAGTAAAAGTAAGCGAGGTTTAATGTGAAAGAACAAAGACCGCATTTAATACGCAAAAAATTTGAATTAGTTTGACCCAGAATCTTTAACAATAATGAGGATGATGATGAGAATGGGAATGGGAATGGGAATAAGAATGACGACAACTATGACATAAAACGGTCAATTTTCAATTTCATTTCATTACAAGTGTATACAGTCAGTTAAAAATGGTTAGATGAGGGAGTTTGTATTGATATTGGGTTTGGGTTTGGAAATGAATGTGAAGTGTGAGATGCGAGAAAGAAGTTTACCCATGGGACAACTTAATCTTCTGTTGTTATGTAAAAGCTCAACTTAATTTTGTGTAAACAACGTGAACAGTGTTTTCTCAGATACGAACAAATAGATACAGGCACGCGCACACAACATAATATAGAATCATGTGCACTTTATTCTCCAAGGACCAAAATTCGAAACTCCACGCGAAAATTTGTTTGTTCTTGTCGTTGATGACTCGGGGACGGAACGGAATGAGACGGGAGACAGTCATGAAATGATAATATTTTTTTTTTTTTTTTTTTTGTTACTTTTTCTGGTCGATTGTGGTGGCTGATGATGATAGTACGGGGAATGCAACTTTGCCGGTTGTTGCGGGTGTGAAACATTAATTTCCATTTGTTTGGTTGTTTGCTTGTTTGTTGTACTTGAAGTGAAAATAGCAAATTAAATCTGCTTGAGTTAACAACACTTAAAAAATGCTCACCAATACAAACATACACACACACACACACAAACAAATTTACCAAAAAATGGTCACACCGAAATGTAAATTTGTTATTATGTTAGTTAAAAAAAAAAAAAAAAACCGAAACGGAGCAACAAATTATCCATAGAAACATTGTAAGTAGGCTATCAAGGGAGTCACCGCGGCGCCTACTAAACGTTCTTACTGATTGCAAATTGTATTTTATTTTCAAACCTTATTATATATAATATACAAGGCTACAAGGCTACAAGGCCTTTGACTCGTCTAATATTTAATGAAAGATGCAATTTTTTGAATGTTATCCAGGGATGGAATTTTAAGGAAAGTGGAAGGTTTGTTATGCCCAAATAGCTGGGATCTGCTGTTGTCTACATTTTTGTAATCATCCAAAGTGTGTTTGAACTAGAGATTGTTCCCGCATAATGGGCAGGGTGGACATCCTGTTCCTTCTAGGAGAGTGAATTAGATGTCCCCAGTTCTCAATCGGGTGAAAGTAGAACATATCCGACGATAGCAAAAAGCAGGGATATGGATTGGAGTTTTATCACAATTAAGCGCCTTGTACCAATGATTATATGCATGCTAATGGTTCAGTTCTATATCACGTTATATCTTTTTGATGTGAATTCTTATGTCGTGCTCCACGCCTGGTATAACCATCAGACATGGAGTGTATCCTGCCTCCTTTGCTGCAGCGCCTGCAGAATAATTTCCTTCAATCCCCAATTGACCGGGAACCCAAAAGAGTTTAATTTTATTCGAGTTTTTGATGCAGAGATGCCGGAGTTCACAAACAAGACTGTAATGTAGATAAAATATCTGTACAGATAACATATTTTCCTCGGTTTGCTTTCGCGTATTGTACAAATGATATACTTGTATAAATACTTCTTGGAACTAATTCTTTTCTTTATACAAAAGGGGCCCAGAGACTCGCAATGCCCAATGTAGAGGATACATGCCTTCTTACATAACATATACTACTAGTTATGAAGGAATATTGAATAAATTTATTATAAAGTGCATTCAATTGACTGTTTTCAATTCTTTTTTCAGTACTTTGGTAGCCATAAACCATCTGATATTCATTTATTCTTAATGCAAAGATTCTTCAGTATTAATTGTTAAGATTTTCTTTTAATGTTATCGATTGTGATACCAAACCAATCAATCTTTGGCTATTCCAAACAACCAACTATATCTGATACTAATAATTATGTTATAATTTACAATAACTACTCATATCCAAAACTTCACTTTCTAGTTTTACAACTACCATTTCATAATATTACATGTTTGAATTAATTTAAATTTGCATCTACAATAATATTCTTAAGGGACTCGAATTGAAATGATTAGCATATATGTCAGTATATATACGTATTATATCATATACTTAGTATTATTGTAATTTTATGAGGAATGGGTAATGTAAGTATAAGATGATAATAGAGAAATGGTGAATATTATAATTTTAAACATTTGATCAAGTTTAATTTGGCATTCATTCATTCGTTCTTCACTTTCCAACAGAGACCCATCACAAAAACATTTGATTTGATGAGAGAAGAAATATGCAGCAAGGGTTTGGGGAAAATGAGAAATGCTTCTTAACTTGAGCTTGGGTTTGTTTTTCGCCCGTTCCACTTTTAAAATTTTGTAGTGTTGCTAATGCGTTGATGAATGATGATTTTTAAATGTTTTAATGTCATTCATTGTCTGTCTGTCTATCTGCCTATCTGTCTGAGTATCTGCCTCGTTGCCTATATACATACATTTGTATGTAGATTCATGATACTGTTGCTACTCCTGTTGTTGGTACTATCATAGATTGTAGATGCTAATGGAGTCAGTAGAAGGGTGGCTTGGCTTCGTAAGTCGGTCGACGGATTGGGCTCATTGCACAAAAATGTGCACAAATGTTTTGCACAAACAAATAAAAAGCCAAATGAAATGAAAAAAAGAAAACTAAGCGATAAAAAATTGAAAGAATTAACAATAAAAAAAAATTAAAATTGTATGAAGAAATGTATAAAAGGAAATGGGCAAAGAGAAAATGTGAATGAAATACTTAATAGAAAAATTGAATAATTAAATAAAATTGAAGGGAAAAAATACTATGGCATTTTATTGTTGATTTCAGAGATTTCTTTTTCTGTTTTCAGTTTTGTTTCGGTTTTATGTTTGATTCAAAGCTCATTGTTTTTGCAATTTTATAGTTATAACCTCTTTTGTTTAAATGTTAATTACATAATTATGCATAATTTTCCAACCCACTGTAAGGCGAGCAATACAATTGTTAAATGTATGTGTATGTGTATGTGTATGTGTGTATGTTGGAGCTCATTAAAAACCTTGGATGAGGGGCGATGGATGCAGAAACTCACTTTGAGCCTGACTAAAGCTCTCCGCTTACTCACTCATTCGCCCATTCCGTCGGTTGGTATGATGAATAAATGGAAGGCCTTCCGGCCGGGAATACTATATTCTATATAATTAATGCAAACGCGTTAATTATGCAAAAACATAATAACAAAATCTAAAAAAATTAAACATGCTGATTATGTTTATGATTATGATGACACAACATCTATATAAGTTTGTGCATTGTTAAATCATCATCCATCATTACCCTGTATGGTATTGGAAAAATCGGAGAAGTTTAATTGATTAAAAAAAGATTAAAAATATTATTTGAAAAAGTATTGCTATCAACTCCAATTTATGTGAAATTCTTATGAGCTCACCATTACCATTTATCCATTAGAATCAGAAGCAGAAATGCATGCAATAATTTATATGACAATCAATTATTATATTTTATTTATTACTATACTTATATTAACAAAGAGAGGTGGAGGCCTTGGATATTGGATTGAAATAATGAACATGGTAAAAACAAATTCTTGAATGAATTGCGACTATGAAATTGCTTCTGTACTAAAAATGAATGAATAGTTTGTATTTGAACTTTGGTTATTTGGAGCGGATTATGTTAGATTATATTATATTGTGTTGAGTTCCAAG
This sequence comes from Amiota albilabris, assembly GCA_037040105.1. Lineage (NCBI taxonomy): Eukaryota > Metazoa > Arthropoda > Insecta > Diptera > Drosophilidae > Amiota > Amiota albilabris. The sequence goes on from JBANCV010000055.1 coordinate 67,126, forward strand.
CAACGTGCAAGCAATCCTAGATAGAGTTATACATAGAGTTAAGTGACCTTCAAGTCCACTTAATTGTTGTTGTTATCATCACACATATCTACAATAGCTTTTGATCACCAACAGATTATTGAATGTATGACTAAATTATTTTCTCCTTGTTCATTGTGCAAATGTGTAAAACCTTTTAAATAATAAAAGACAATACAAAACTCCTGCTTCAGAAATTCATTGAAGTCTACATGACTAATAAAGTATGTTGGAGATTTGATGCAATATTTCAACAATTTAATGCATTAAAAATCTTCTTTGAATTGTAAAATCAATACAGCCGCAATCCTTTTAATGTCATTTAAAGTGTTTCTGTATTATATAAGAATTTTTCAAAAATTCTGTCTACCATTTCTTTCGGTTTGAAGTCTTTCTTTCCCCAATTGAAAATAATATGCTTATGCATGTATATTATGATCCTTTGAATTTAAATGATTTAAATTGTAAGTTTTGTCTACAATGGCATAATTACTTATTAAAGAGCAATTCAAGACAAATGCACTTTACATTCAATGTATTTTATTTCAATGCATTTTCTCTTCAGGGTTTTCAAAATCGCAAAAAAATGGTATTGTTTTGAAAGAGTTCCTTTCTATTCTTTAGGGTGCATTGAAATCAAAATGCACTCAACCGCATGTTCCAAAAATCAAACCAAACCAAACCAAACCACATCAAATTACTTAGAACATCATCATGTAAAAGTCCTGTAAAAAGATTCGCGTTGACAGACCCAACTATTCGATACCCTGCAACACTTATGTAAGTCTATTTTTGTTTACATATGTTAAGCAGCTAATATGATTTACTCCCTAATCCTTTTGGGTATTCTAAATGTGTACCTTCAATGACTCAGTGAACTACACTCCTTTATCTTAACACAGTTGCAGTGTATTCAAAATATTCCAATTTATAACATTATGAATTGACTTGTTCAAAAACAGAAAAAGAGCAATCGACAACAATTAAACAAAGCGGACGAATCATGATGAATGAATTGACAAAAAAAAAAAATAAAATAAAATAAAACAAAAAACCAAGCCTATGCAACTTAAAGATATTTTGTTGAGAAAAAAATTGAAAATGAATTTTTTAAGAAACTAATAGAAGGTAAAGGCCATAAGGAAATCCTTAACTCAACTCAAGTTATTTAATGCAGTACTAAACAATAATAAATTTAGCAAAGAAACAGAAGACTTATAACATGTTAATTAATCAGTTATAGAATCTTACAAAAACATTATAATCCCCTCCTTCTTGCAAGGATACTATACAATAATTATGTAGATATCAATGAATTATTTACAATACAATGTTAAAGTTGAACACTATCTAAGCATATTCAGAACAGTTTAAAATATATGTATCTTTATACATCATATGATCACATAAGACTTTGAATATTTAAATTTAAAAAATATCCCATAAATGGCTTCTTCAGACCATTTTCTGTTCTTCTGTTAGTTTTGAAACGAATTCTCAATTTTTTCATTGATAATTTGAGAAACTTTTTTTTAAAATAATTTTTAAATAAAGAGTATTTATTTCAAATTTATCTCAATATTTCTTTACAATTTTGATTTGATATAGTTCCTGTTCCATTTCACTAGTCTAGAGATTTTTTTATTATACAATCTCGGTGGCGAATTGACATTAACATTACGAGAGATATGAATATTTCATTCAGTAAAATGTGAATGTTTCTCTGAAAATATGATAGGAATCATAATCAAATCTTTCACTGATATAAATTATCGGTTGTCGAAATTTAGTTACAACGATGATAAGAAGTCGACAACTAGCATATACTATGTATCTATTGTATATCATCAATAATTTCGATTTGAGTAATCAGTTGATTTGAATTTGCCAATTAAATATCAAATAGAAATCTGAGAAGGTCAATGAAATTGATTTAACAGGTTCACACTATGCTTATGAAATAATTTCACGATTACTATGCAACTATGCAATTTGCAATTGTAACTTTTATGCAAAGGTGAGTGACGAAGAAAGTAAGTGTGTTTGTTTGTGTGTGTGTGTGAAAGAGAGGTAGTGATAAGAGATAAAGAGAGTTACGAAAACGGTGATGTGTTCAATTCAAATTGAATGATGCAATAACAGAAAAACAACAATAACAACAACAGGCGAAATGCAGGCGAAGTAAGCAAACATAATTAACAGCAAAAGCGAGTTTTTCTCTTCTTCAATTCATTTGTCTTCATCTTTTTATAATCAACCGACAACAAAGACAACAGTGTATCTGTTGGTTTCTCTTTCTTGCTTATTTCTCGACTCGTCCATTTTCTCAGTAACACGCATGCACAAACAGAATGCAGCAAACATATGCACGTGTGAATGTATGTTGTACCCACATCCAAGTATGATGTTAACGGCGCTTTTAGATATGTTTTTATCTTTTCATGTACATGATGAAGAAACAACAACAGCAAGGGCAACAGTAAATAAGTAAAGTAACCAGAATGTAAGCCAAAAAAAAAAACCACAATAATTAAAGAAAATGAAAGAAAGAAATGTGTGAATGAAAAGGATGGGGGGGGGGAAGAGCAGAAAAAAAAAAAAAAACAAAAAAAAAACGCATATGCAAAATGCAATGAAAAACAATTCAAAATTTTAATGGTTGCCATTGCCGCCACTGCTGGTTGTCACCTTTTTCATGTCACACAGACTCATTCATTCATTGATGATTGACTGTTTGACTGACTAAGTGAGTAAGTCATAGATTGACAACAATTTTGTCCAATTTGTTTGATACACACGTGACAAACATTTACTTGGTAAAAAAAAAAAAACATAGATTTCCACAGAGAAAAAATGAATTTAGGCTCATTCATTAGGGATGATGATGTCTCCGATCGATGATCAAGAGCAAATGGTTTACATGGTGTTTCATTTTTTCAACACATTAAACACCACTAGCATCTTAAAAGTCAGTCAGATTGCCTTTCAAATCAAGCAAATTGTAAAAAAATAGTCATTTATGCTCAATTACAATTGAGCTAAACAATTAGTATGTTACATACATATGTATCTATAGGTGTTGGCAGAGAGTCAGAAGATCAATATCAAAACGATTGCATACTTTTTTTTTTTTTTTATTAAATTAAACACCACCCACCATAGACTTCAGTCAGATTGCATTTCAAAACCAGCAAATTGGACAATCAAGTATATAATGTATCGCAGCCAGCTTAACTGAGAGAGTGATTCGATTCCCCTTTCAAGTTTTTCTCATTTTTATTGCTCTTTCCACTGTTTTTTGTTTCTCATTTATGCTTTTATGCTTTATGAATGTTGTTCGTCGGTCGCTCTTGGTTGTTTTGTGCAGTTTCGACCATTTTTTTTACTCAATTTTAAACAATTTTTTGTCCATCTTTTTTTTTTTTTTTTTTTTGTGCGATTTCTCCTCCTCGTTCAATTTCAATTGAATTCAACTGAGTACTGAACACTTCATGGGTTCGTTCGATCACGACCACGATTTTGACTGCTATGGGTTGCCATTATTTGCATTTATGAATGAATGAATGCATGAAGCGTTGAAGCTCCTTGAGTACAACAGCAATTCACATCGACAATATAATCATGAAATACAATAGTATGCATACATGTTTCTGTAATTGTGTGTGTGTGTATTTTGTATCTACATACTTATGTGTGTATGAGAGCATACATATGCCAAGCCAATTGTAGGGCGATGATTGCTTTGTTAATGTTGTAGCTGTTGTTGCTGCTGCTAATTTAATTTGCTAGCAACATCCAATTTATTGCATTGCATGTCGTCGTCCCTTCCTTCTCTTCTCTTCTCTTCCCTACCCAACCCATCATTTCGTTCGTCATATTAGATTTCCTTTATTCAATAATTGTGGTGCATCATTCAATGGATCCATCCACATCCATCCATCGAACCATTCATCGGTAGGCGTTTTCAATTAGTCGGCAGCCATTATTAGCAACACCATAATTATTCAAACATACACACACACACACACACACACACACTCATATATATATATAGATATACACGTGCACTTATAAACTTGTACATAATTATGCTTACTGTTACTTGCAAGTACATACATACATACTATATGCAAATGCAAGTATGCACATAGACGAGTATCGTATGTCTGTAGTCAGCATTTGATTGATATCTCTTAACTTGAAATTATACAAAAGATGAGAAGAGTGCAAGTGCAGAGATGAGAATGAGGGTTTGGGACACTGCATCCAAAATTGAAATTTCGAGATTCTTGAAAGCAGAGCTCCTTAAACATATTCTCAGTGCTCCAACGAAATGACGGACCAATTTAAAATTGAAAAATTCATATAAAGGAAAAAGTGCTCTTCTGCCGGCACGATTTAAGACTTTCTGCTCTGAAGTTTACAAAGTCTATGGATAAGCAGTCATTCAGAGAGACTTGCTCGACAGCAACAGACGAATGATTCATCTGAATAGGTAAAATCCTTTGAATCTACGATTCTGCAACTCACATGCATGATCCACCGATGACTTCTGCTCATAAAGGTTACCAATATAATACATACCCATTATCATTGATCTATGCATTTGTTTGTGACAGTTATTTAAATTAGTTGATTGGCAGATCACACACTTATACACAATATATTCCCCTAAAAAGTTGACCCGCTTGATTTTGTCTGAAGTACCTACCTATACATATGTATCTACCATTTATATTGCAACTAGTTATGTGAACTAAAGAACAAGAAAGCGTTACTGCGTGCATACTAAGGCGCATTTACAGCATAACTTAGTACCTTATTCTGAAATCTTTGGATTTGCCGAATATTGTTGGAACTTGTACAGTCCCATAGTTGGATCCCAAACGTCCATATTTGTTTAAGCACTTGCTTATATAAGATTAATTTATTAAATGTGAATAAAACAAATCGATTACCCATGGGCCAATACATTTTTTTTGAATTTTATTTTCAATTCTTCTCTTTTCTTTTTGATATGTTCATTCCATCAAAGCTTGGTATCCAGAGTCAAACTCAAGTATTTAGCGTTGTTGTAGTAATCTTATTTTATTGTACATGAAGTCAATATGGGCCGATTTTGTTTCGTTTATTTTTATGCGCCATATAGCTGACCACTCAAAGATTTTGTTTGTATGAATCTGCAGTTTAGTAATTGATTCGGTCTGAGTTTTTCCAACCGAAAGAAAAGCCATGTGGTCTGCAAAAGTTGCTGTGACGCAGTTCACATCTGTAGGTAAATCGCATGTAAAAAGTAGGTAGAGGATAGGCCCAGCACGCTACCCTAGGGAACGCTCATTTTTATTTCCTGGAGGTCGTAGTAAGTACCGCCGTATTTAATGCGGAAGAAGCGATCATATAAATATGATTTCAGTATGTTGCAATATTGGATAGGTAATAGCGCCTTACTTTTATTAAGAATGCCGTCGTGATAAACTTTGTCAAGAAAAACAGCGGAGCACAGCTTTTTTTTCTCAAATGCGTTTTCAATAATTCTAGTTATTCTGTGAACTTGATCAATACTTAGTAAAATACGTCGTACGAAAACCGATTTGGTGCGAAGGTATTATTTTTCTCTGTTCAATTACATGATTAAGACGTGTGGCAAGTACACTTTTATGTACTGTAAAGAAGATAGGAGAATGGTCAGAATTCATATAGTTGGAAGATATCTTCATGGCGTTAAAAAAAATCAATAAGGTCAGGTCTCTTTTGTGGATCAGTTGGCCAATAAGTTGGTGTACCAGTAGAAAATGTGATGCATCCAAGAATTTGAATCGCTTTATATAGTTGTCTACCTTTCGTAGTGATGAGCCCCAATGGGTTTGCTTAGCATTGAAATCACCGCCCATTATGAATCGGTTTTTGTTGTGGCTATTGATTAGTTCAATATATCGATCACATTTGATTTGATGTCTTGGGGGCCATAGACTGCAGTAACTGATAAACTCTTATCTCCATCAACCGTAATGGTTATGGCTTGGAATTCGTCTATAGATATGCTACATTCTTCGTAATGTTTTATATTGCTTCCTATCATAATAGAAGCAGCAACCCGTGAGCACTTATTTGGGTGGATTGTGTGATATCTTCCAAAGTTTTTAAATCTAATACGTATATAATTGCTTGGTTAAATAAATGTGTCTAAGATATTAAACAAATATCGATTTTTTCCGTTTCAATATAATAATTTTTAAAAATTTGGTCTATTAATTGAGCTTGGTGAAGGGATTTTTCGAGCAAGCGCCAACATAGATTTTGTTTCGTGAGTGTATCTAACACTTTTTGGAAGATGTTTGTGTATTGGTCGTTCCCTTTTACTTCTTGCGAGTTTCTAGGATAACTTTGCATAGGTTTGCTAAGCGAACTTTTGACTTGAGGGTCGCTATTCTTTATAACGGTTTTTTGCTCACGCATCCTCTGTAGCTAGATGGGGTGAGCCTCGCCACAATTTCAGCATTTTGGTTGCTGAAGTTCAGGTTTTTTGCAATCTACCTACTTGTCTTTACCTGCGTATTTTACACACCTTGGGTGTTTGCCACAATTGTTTTGCGTGTGACCATACGATTGACATGATTTGCATTGAGGAATGAGCTTAGATTTTTTCATGGCCTCAATAGTTACTACAGAGTGTAATATAGTTTTCCATTTAAGTTTGTTAATAGCGTTAGTGGCTTTTAATCCTTGTTTTTGTAGATCTGATAATACTCGTATTTCTTCTGAATTATTGGAGAGATGTAAATTTTTCGCCATTACGTGAATCGGTTGGGATTGTTTATTTTCATAAGTGAACCAAGGAAGATTCATACTGGTTAGAGCTTTTCTATAGTCATCAGATTCTGATGTTTTGCGATTATAAATATTATTATTTAGTATTTTGATGGAGAACTCCTTTTTGACTTTCCGTTAGCTTATACATTTTTTGATATCCACATTCACCCGATACTATTATTGATGGGGGCTGTGGAGTTTTCTTTTCATGTCGCCTTTAGCCTTTCTTTTCTTAGTAGGTATTTTCTTCAGGATCCAATCTGTTTCACGGGAAAGTTCTTTCTCGTCGTTTTCATAAACTCCATTTTCATTGATTTGTTTGGAAGCTACTTTGTGTCATTTTCTTCTGCAAACAGAGCTTTCTGATTTTTTAGTTCAATAGAATTTTTTTTACAAACTTTCCAATTTCTTAGCTTGTTGGTTAATTATGGCTTCATGATGTATTGTCTTGCTAGTAAAGATTTCTAGCTTATTATTTGGGTTCTCCTTGATATTATCAGGATTTTTTGAAGTTTTTCCTCAGCTAGGTGGAGGTGATCCAATTGGTGGCATTTTGAAATTTATTTACAAAGATTTATTCATAAACTTTTCAAATGATCCTCACTTAATATAAGTTGACAACAGCTTTATATAGCATGTCTGTTCACTCAGAGAGCTCATTACAAAATCATATATATTTGATAATCATCATTTAATAATTTTGAATAAGAACAGCTAAGTACTTGCTAATATGTAATATACATATGTATGTATATTATTATATACAATAGAATATGTAAAAAAGGAATATCTGAACGGTCAGACTTTTCTTGATTCCATTCTTTCTATTCATATGTATATACCTATGTATATAATTTTGTATATTTTATTATATTTTGTTGTTTTGTGGTTAAAAAAATATTTCTGTGACACTTGTGACTTGGAGTAACGTTGGTCGTGTCGTCGTATTGTTGTGTCCTTGATGTCCACGCACGTTTTCTTACTTGAATGCCCACTTTGGTTGCCTGATTTGCTTTATAATTGCTACCGTGTGGCATTGTTAGTTAAGAGTAATTTTTATTTGTATAAATCACTTCATCACAATCAACATCATCCTCAGCTGGCATCTTGCAACACTTGCAACACTTGTGAAGTGTGACTAAAATAACAAAAAAATAAAACAAAGAAACAACGAATTGTGTGAACCATTTGGGACTCTGGGACTCTTTTATGATGATGATGATGATGATGGAAAATATAAGGAAATCCTTCTTGCATCCAAGTGTTTGTGTATGATGTGAAAGAGGAACCAAAATCAATTCCATATCAACAGACCAAACTAAAGCAATAAATGTTTTGCCTAGACTGCAATCATTAAAGAAGAGGTCGTCAACATGTTGAAAAGTGATTTTCAATCATGTCCATAGGAATAAAATCGAATCGAGAATCACACAAAGAAAATAACATAAAAAAATAGTATCATTAATCCGTAATACGGGACGTGGTTTTTATGGTTGTATCCAACGGATGGGAAATGTCAAAGCGACTATAAAAACGTAGGTAAATAATCAGAATCGAATCGAATGGATTTGAATCGAAAAACCAAACCAAAACTCGAGTATATAGAAAATGCATGCTTGCTCGTAAATATCAAAGAAGGAACATCATTTACTCAGTGACTCACTCACACATTGATTCTTACCTGTATACGATCTTCGGCTAGTCCGGTCTTCATAGAGAGTAGCTCACGTGCGCTCACATCGGGATAGTGTGCCTCCTTAAATGCTTTTTCGAGCTCCTCCAGTTGGCTGCTCGTAAAAATCGTGCGTCCGTGACGTCGTTTGTTTTTCTTTTTGTTACCCGGCCCACCGGGGCCACCAACACTACCGCCACCTATACCCCCAGGACCCATGAGGGCACTAACACCATCCATTGCAGCACCCATAACGCCAACACTAACGCCAGCGGCAGTGCCGGCAAGTCCATGACTCAAAAGACCATTCGGATTGCCAGGTGCGCCTCCGACAACTCCACTACTGGCCACACCCAAAAAAGCATCCGGATGATGATGATGTACTGCTGCCGCTGCCGCCGCCGCAGCAGCATGATGGGCTACCATTTGATGCTGTTGCTGATGATGATGAGCGGCAGCAGCAGCAGCCGCTGCTGCGGCATGATGATGGGCTGCTGCTGCCGCTGCTGCAGCATGATGATGTTGCTGCTGTTGTTGCTGTTGTTGGGCATGATGGACGGCTGCTGCTGCAGCGGCATGATGAGCCAACGCAGCTGCAGCATGCTCTGCAGGTGAAAGTGCTGCACTACGACTGCTAGTACCTCCACCACCCCCACCATTTGGAGAGGTTGATGCCGAAGTTGTGGTAATGGCACCAGCATTGCTGCCATTATTATCTAAGTTGCTGCTACTGGTATTGTTATTGTTGTTGCCTCCACCCGAATTACTGTTGTTGTTGTTACTCTCTGTTGAATTGTTGGTAGCACCACCGCCACCACTGATCAATCTGCAACCACTTCCACCACTTGCGTTGGTGATTTGTTGCGATCCTCCATTATTTGTATGTGCTTTACTAGGCGAATGATGCTCATCACTGCTTGTGTAATCCTGGGCGCGTGTTGCTTGCTCTAGACAGGAAAAAAAAAGGGAAAAAAATAATGAAAAAAGACATTAGTTTTTTGTTGTTGTCTCACTTCTTAAATATTATTATTCACTGGATAATTGGCTTCATTTGCCAAAAGTCCTCTTAACTTTCTCTTTCTCTAGGCTGCTGCCCTTTGTTCCTTTCAGATTTCTTCTTCAATCATGACATGCTAACGCAAATCCTATCAAATGTGCTCACTTACACATTTGTTACCGTAAATTTCTTTCTTTCTATTCTTCCTTTCTACTTTTTCTATTTCTACCTTAACCTTACTACACCACACATCCTAACAATAACACATTCAAGCGACGACGTTTGTATCGGATTCCATCAGGCTTAATCGCTTACTCAGATTGGCACGGTTTAACACATGTTCTCGGATCAACGAAGCAGCAGCAGTAGTGACAGGAATTCCAATCGCTACACCACATTGTCACAAAAGGAAGAGGAACCAAAAGTTTAAATTTACAAAACGAGGAAGAAGGAAAGAATAAAAAAAAAATTTTTGAAAAGAATGAATGGAGAAGTTGTTCTGCATCTGCATTATAGAATAGAAAGAATAGCATACAAAACGAAACCTCAATTCAACTAACCAAAATATTTGTGATTTTCTCACAAGATAAGGAGGACAGAACAAGAAGGACACATGCAAGATTTTGTCGTATTATTTTTTGCCATTCTCTCACTCTCTGGATTCATAGAAAGAAGGATTCTGCATTTGAAAAACTTGAGTTGCTCCAAAAGAAAACGAAGCCAAACCAGAGATTGACAATTGCCAATACTCACATGTATTTAAATATCAGTGAAGGGTTAACAACTAAGAAAGAACGAACGAGGAGGGCACGTTCCTTCTTCAGCTGACATTTGCAAAAATGACAAAAGGACGAACAAAAAAATGAATAGAAATGTAAAGAAAAAGAAAAGGAAAAGGTTTTTTTAGAAACCAAACACACGCACTATCACCATCACCATCACCATCAACACATTACCTTCTTCATTATGATGATTATCATCATCATTTTTATTATTAGTTACTTTGATCCTTTCTTTTTGGTTTTATCCTTTCGTGCGTGAGTGCGTGCGTCCGTTCGTTGGTTCATTCATTCGTCCTTTCTTTCTTTGGTTGCGTGTCATTGTTTTGACAATAAGGGTGTTAGTTAAGTGGTGGTACACATTCCAATGCTCATCTCACCTTTCATCATAGAGGGCTTGGCTTGTCAAAGCAGTATCGCATCGCAACGCATTAAGGACTTGGCGTACTAACCAAACCAAATCGGCTTATGTAGTTCATTTAAACAGTTTATAAATTATGGATTGTGTGTGTGATGAGTGAGTCCTTTTCATAATTTCCTATTCTTCCACTGAGGCGTTCTATTATGATTGCAATCGGAAACATTGATTTGAAGTGTTTGTACTATTATAATGAATTTCCGCTGAATGAGTTAAATGCTATTGACTATTTAATCGTTTATGATTAGATGAAGATTTCAGGTCCCGACCCGTTCAGGTCATTAAGGTACACAACATAAAAGCTGTGTCATGTTAAGCAATTGATTATTAATTATTTCTTGCTAACGACATCTATATAAGAAAATTTGATTCTCCGTGACTTTACGACCTAAGAAAAGTTAAAATATAATCAAGTTTCTTTACTCCACTAAACATATGGATCGGTTACAACCCCCCCCTACTTGATCATCAAATGTTTAATATACGAGAGTATTACAAATGATAATATTATATTTGGCATGACTCTTCAGATAATTTCTGTACTTAATGACTTCTTCCCTTATCCTTATTACAACAATTGTTTGAACTCATTGTGAGGGTGATGATGATGATGATGATGATGATGATGATGATGATGATGATGTGATGATGATGATGTGATGATGATGATGATGGTAGTGGTGGTGGTGATGGGGAACAATGTATGCGATTTTCCAGCCCACTTAATTATAACGCCCTTCCTTACTGGTTATCTCTTTTGTTATCCTTGGAATTAATATGAAAATCAATTTCACAATATCTTCTAGGTTTCATCCATTTCCAGGAAGTCTTTAAAAGAGCGAAGCCCACTCAGCCAATATTCCATATTATTTATTCTTTTGTATTGTATATACATAAGTAAGCAATAAACTATTAATTGTCTAACTAAAGACCAACCAAATCAATTTCGTATCGATATCGATTACAAGAAAGAGAAAAAAAAAAATCGAAAGAAAGAATATAAGATAAATAACATCAAAATTGAGACGAAAATTGTTTAATTGAACAATTAATTGGCAAACAAAAGGACAAAAGAAAAGAAATGAAAAGAAAAGAAAAGTAAAGGAAAATGAAACAAAATACGAACGACAAAAAAAAAAAAAAACGACAAGGACTCACTTACTTAGTAGATTCATTAAATTAATTTTGCAGTGAATACTCAACTATAACAGCAACCAATAATATCTTTCAATAATACTTACAAAGAATACAATAATTTCTGAGAAAAATATAATAAGAAAGAAAAAAAAAAAAGAAAAAAAAATCTAAATAGAGGTCAGAGAGGCAGAATGGGAGAAAGTAAGTGTGAGTGAAGGAGTAGGCATCACGAAAGAGGACTACAAAAGATATGAAACTACAGTGTTAGTTTAAGCAACTAATTACTGGACGAAATTATATTGAATTATTTAATTGTTCTCAAAGTTTTGAAAATGAAATCTTTCCTTATCGTATCAATAATTGTCACGTATGTATTCACATTTCAGAATCCCTAATGATTTTAGTTTAGTGCCTTATACGGAACTTTAAGTGATCTCAGTTCTTTTTTTTATACATACTTATATAATGAATGTGTCTTTGAGCCAACTTTTACTAGGGACCAATAAAAATATATATATGTATATGTACATATTTACATACATACATACATATGTATGTAGAATGAATGAGAGATCATTTGTGATGGGTATTAAATATTTGATATGACATTGTGAAGCATATGGTATGGAAGATAAACAGATAATAAGAGAGTAAGTGGCTAAGTGGGGGTGACTATTAAGACTGATTGATTGGTCTGTGTGAATTAAAATTGAATTATTTTAGAAATGCTATTTATAGCTATCGTCCCTAGAGTTCAGGTGCTACAACAAATATAATGCAAAGGCATATCGTGGGTGATTGCCCTTAGGGTAGTTCAATAAATTAACTAGCTAACAGATTCACTCAGTTACACAATACACTGTCTAGTTGTTGGCTGACCTGGCCTGGTCTGGCCTGGCCTGGCTTCGCTGGACTGCACTTGGCTAACTTAGGTTGGTAGATTGGTTGGATGGCTTGTGGTCATGGTCAGCTAATTGTTAATTGATGTGTGCATAATTATCCTTATAAAGTGGCCACTTGAAAGCAAATGCACTGAACAAGCACTGATGAGCTCGCTCGAAAGGATCCAATGAATTCCATAAAGGAGAAGGTGCATGAGGTAGTGACTGAATTCATATTTTATAACATCGACGCCACATCATCACCATCATCACCATCATTTGCCATCCACTCCATTGTTATTATTATTATTATTATTATTATTATAATTATTAATATATTTCAATATTATTTATAAACGAATATTAACATGAATTATTAGCTTTATTCTTGTGACTCACCGACCGAGAAAAGTCACTGTTGCAGAATAGACTTGGATTTTATCGGATATGTCTAATGATGTTAAAATTCAATTCACTATGAAATCATATTTCCCGTGAGTGACAGAATTGCCAACTTGCTTAACTTTTACCAGTCAATGATGATACTTATGACACTGATGATTATGGTGATAATTATGATGTTTGTGAGTAGTGTGTGGCTTAAAAAATTATCAATAAAGTTAAATTGAAATTGCCAGACATATTAATAAAAGCCAAACAAAATTGTGTTGACTACGATGACGATTCTTCTTCTGCAATAGTCTTGTTCTCATTTAGTTGGGGTTTATATGCAATAGTACTACAAATACATACATACATACTATATACTACATACTTATGTATATATCTACAAACATTCGAGGGGAGTAGTATGAAAGTAGTAAGTGGTGTCTGTCTTTGGTATTGCATAAAAGTTAGAAACTTTTGCTTACCACATGCTGCTACTTTAGTCACATTTGGTTAAGAGTCTAGTCACCAACCAACCCACCCCAACACATAGTACAAAATAAATAAGAGAAGAAGATACGAAAGAAGAAGGAGTAGAGTAGATGGAGAAGGAGAAGGAGAAGGAGAACGAGTAAGTGGAAAATGACAAGTAAAAGGAAATTTCAGTTTACTGAAAATACACACGAAATTGGCAATTTTGCATTTACGTTAATAATACTCAAGCGTAGTATTTACGCTTACTTATTTTCCGCTATTCCGGCAGTTTATACCCACCCAACCGGCAAAAATGACTGTAGATAGAAAGATACTATACATATTTACGTCTATACATACATGCATACATGCATACATTCATATCCATACATAGACAAGCGAATGAACGAGCGAACTACCGAAACAACGAACGAGCAAAAGATTCACTTAGAAGCGGGCGCTTGTATCCGTGGATGAGATCAATGGTGGTTTAAGATGAATGGTAGATATGCGAATGCGAGAATACGCGTCTAAGGTTTAAGGTAAGTTAAAGAAAAAGAAAATATCGAATATAAAAAAAAAAAAAAAAACAGAAAAATGTAAAATGGAAATCTAGCAAATAAGAAGGAAATAACGATGGATGTTTGGATGTTTGGATGAACGGATAGATGTATGGATAATTGAAGGAAACAAAAGAATATAATAGAATGAAAGAAAGAAAAAACGTATTTATTTGCCAAGTAAAGCAGTTTCATTTTGAAGTCAAAATCAACATTATCATCACAATCATCATCGTCATAATCATCATCATTACCATCATCCTGGAATAAATATTTGCGTAGAATGGGGCGCGCATAGAATGGGAGTACTAGTAGTATGCTGTTTTGGGGCAAGACAAGGTTTGGGGTGGATTACAACTAGAACTTAGTTTATATGTTGTTCGTTCTCTGACTTCGGTCGGGTAGCTAAGCCAATATGACGCGCAATTATTTGTAATGGAGACGTCGTAATACAACGAAATTGGTTGCTGGGTTCGGTTTGGTTTGGGTTGGGTTGGGTTGGGTAGAGAACACGAGTACTTACAATCTTTGAGGTAGTTATTGCTCGTTAAGTTCCCGTTTTTGTTTGGTGGTAGTTTCTATTGGTTATTTTTTTCGGTATAATTTTTTGATTTTCTCTTTTTGCTTTTTCTTTTTTTGTCCCAAAAAGGGAGTATGGGGGATTTTACTTGCTTACTTGGTCGTCGTTGGGTTGCTGGATAATGATCGAATCGTAAAGTTGACTAGGTTTTTGGAGGGCTGGGGGTTAGTACGGACGGACGCAGTTGACTTTCTACATGGGTGGTTGTTTGTTGTTTATCTGGTTGACTGCCTGGATGGCAAATTTCTGTCCATGAAACTTTTCAAAGATGGCGCCCATGAAGTTTTATCCATGTACCAAATTGTTCATTGAGAATGAGTGAGTGAGTGAAAGTATTTGAGATTATTGTTGTTTTTAAATTGGCGTATGCTTTGAAAAGTTTTTGTACTCTACACGCACAGACATTGGACATAATAGGGGACATTGGAGACCCCATATATACTCGTATTGATTGTTATACTATGCGTAGCCACCAGAGGAATCGATCTGGTCTGGTCCGGTTACTTTAAACTAAGTTTTTTATACTTATATCAAACTAAAAATTTCCATAGTTTTTTTTTGCAGCAATAAATAAGATGAAACAAAATAATCCAGACTCAGTGTGCCTTTCCAGCAATTTTGTCGAACGATTTTATGTGATCTATGCATACGAGTATGTATATCTGAATGAATAATAGAAGTATTCTTTGAGCCAATAAGTTAGTCTGTGGTATATAATTTTCAGTGGAACCGAAGCTAAAGTTTCTTTTACAATAAGTACAAACTCCTCACTCACTCACTCACTGCCTTTCCGACTTTGATTCCCTACTGAACCTTTTAAATCGTTGCCAAGTACTCTTTGTTGTTTTGCACTTGTTATTGTCGTTGTTGTCGTTGTTGTTGTCGTTGTTGTTGTTGTTGTTGTTGTTGTATCTGCTACTCAAAGTGAAGATGAAGAACAACAAAATCAACAATGAAACGAAGCGCTTTTCTTGCTCGCTTTCAATTTAACGGCAAAAGATGAATGAAAATAGAGTAAGAAAAAAAAAAACGTTTATGGTTTTGTATTACGCTTATTTTCCAATTTCCATTCTATGTAATACCCTTCATTACGAGCTTATAGTAGTAATATCACTTTGAAGTGTAGTGTAAATTCAACCTAACAACAGAGTGACAAAAGATTTCGTAGTCTCTGGTAGCTTGGAATAACCAACAAAGCAAAATTCTGAGCAAAATTTAAGCAACGATCCATTCACACAAAAATAAAGCATAAAATATATAGATAGCTTAAGCAAAGATCCCATAGAAAGTTAGTAGAAAGAAAGGACGATTGCATAAGAGATTCAATCTACAGGGTAATTTTCCAATTTAATCAAAGTCCGAAGGCAATTAAGAAACTGATGGATTTATATAAGCAAATGCTACGATGCATGGAACTTTCTTTTTGTTTCCGATCAGAATTATCGACTTATATTATATCATATCAGATCATCCCCATCTATATATTTACAAACCTACTTGAAGTTCTTTTTTTTAGGATTCCGTACCCGAAGGGTGATTACTATGCTTCCGCTGCCCGTCCTTCCAAAGCCGTATTTCATGAACAGTTGAAATTTTCACAGAATATGTATTTCTATTGTCATATCCACAACAAATAATAAAGTTAACAATTAAACAGGATCCCCATACAAGAAATATGTTTTGAGTATGATACTCTAAAAGTATGCAATACTTTATTATTTTGCAAATTTTATCACTTGCGCCATCTGTGTGTGACTTGATCATTTATTCCATATATTGAAGCAAAGGTGCGCTGTGTTCTTTAATGTTCATCTCTTTCATATTCAAATGGAGTTAATACAAGTCTGGCCACTGAAATATACAGTATCTACGCTAGAGCTTTCTTATTCCAATGATTTGATTTCATGTTTTCTCTCTATTCTTTCATTCATTTACAACATTTCTTATGCATTCTTGTATTCTTTGTTAACCGTGTTTAAAATACATACATATTTTGTATTTCTTTATTGTGCATTGTTAGTCGTTCGTCCCTTCCCTTATCGCCAGCATCTTCGTGGCTTTTTATTCCTTCATTATTTTTGTATATCTTACTGGATCTAAATTTTTAAGTGCTTTCAAGTTTTCCTTTAATCCAGAGAAAATCCAATGAGAAAAACAATCATCTTCCTCACCACCTCCCTAACCTTTAATCACGCCAATTGTTCACTCGGATTTCACTTCGAATCGGTTTTATGCGCGGTGAAGCTTAAATTAAATAATTGGGTTGTTTGTTGTTGTAATACCTATTTTTATGGAAGTCATCTTTCTATTATCATCTATCTATTATTTCCTTTACATCTCAGGGTTTCTCAATTGTCGCTTAATAAATACAACAACAACATTATCAACTAAAATAGGAAATTTCCAGTATTCAACACAGAACAAAAATTTTCAAAAGTTAGATGAATCTTAGAATGAATCTTTACAAAATAATATATTTATTTTTGATAGTGTATTTCGATTATTACTATATATTATATAGTTCGTCTGATAAAGCACAATTGAAAAATTTTAAAATTACCATTACGAAGAGTCGGAAAATCTACAAAATAATAGTTATCTATGTAAACATCTATGTATATATAAGAATTCATTTGGATAAGAACACTTTTGTAAAACTTAAGTTACATATGCTTTGGTCTGAAATCAATTTCTTCATCTTTATGTGAACAGAACTAAGATCCCATAGATCTTAGTCTCTCTCTTCTTCTCCTTCCTTTTGAGTATAGAGTAGAAAAATTTGCAAGTTAATTGAACAATAACGCATTTATGCACCCTTCATTTATTGAACAGCAACTAGGAAGTCAAACTCCCAAATAAATCAAGCCATTCATACGGCATGGTTATGTTCATGCGGGCAACCCTAAAATTCTCTTATCAAATGACAGATTAACAACTGACTAACTGACTAACCGACTGAGTGAGTGATG
This sequence comes from Amiota albilabris, assembly GCA_037040105.1. Lineage (NCBI taxonomy): Eukaryota > Metazoa > Arthropoda > Insecta > Diptera > Drosophilidae > Amiota > Amiota albilabris. The sequence goes on from JBANCV010000055.1 coordinate 84,808, forward strand.
AAATAACTGCGTGAATAACTGAATACTGCCTAAGACCTACTTGTTGTGAAGAGACTTGGTTTGTGGACATTTTCACAGTCAATGCGTGCGCAAATTGAATATTAAACATTTTAATCTATTTTGCGTGGATAGAAATCGCAATCAAAGGAAACCCTTAAAAATTCTACATGAAAAAATGTATTTTATATAGGTTTAGAAGGCAGGCAGGCAGGCAGGCAGGCAGGCAGTCATTTGGGGGCTTAAATTATTGGCATTACACATCGGAAACTGGCCTTTTCTAATTTGCCTCTTGACAACAATTTAATGCAAATGAAATCCCCTTAAAATGAATACAACGACAAATAGAAACAAAAATAAATAAAACGTAACTCTATCTACAATACTCGTATGTATGTACATAGTACGTACTACTTGTACTTACGTATTTGTTCGAGTTTATTGCAAATGATGACCGACTAGGCCACAAAACAGTGTGGGGATAATAAGATACAAAACTGTAAGACTACTTAATAAATATTTAAACAAGTGAATGGTGGTGAACGTTGAACGTAACCGATCCGATCCAATACGAAATGAATCGGAAATTGTACCGAAAATAAGCGCCAATTTGTATCTTGTATTTTATAGTGTTCTTAGATATATGTATGTAGTACATACAAATACCCGAAGACATAATGTTTCACCGATAGTACAACCCAACCAATCTTAGGTATAAAGTTGCGCAAATGCGAAAATTTTATTGCTAAATGAATTTCAAAACATTTTTATTTTCTCATCAAGAATTTCACTCAGAAAATGTTGTAAAATGTATTTCATTATTATTTGATATGCATTTTGTTGAAAACGAATTTCAATGAACATTAACATGATTTCAATGGATTAGTTGCTGATGTCTCAACAGAGCTTAAAGATATTCTCATTGTTATGATAAAATAACTCTAAATGGAATAGAACTCTAACACTTTATTATGAAATAGATAAACAACAAGAAGTCAGGTTGAAACTGTTCTAGTATTCTTTGCTAAAACCCAATAGTTAGAAACAGATGAGCACTGAAAGAGTGAACATAATGATATTGTCAGAATCACAATTATTACCTTATTATTGGTAACCAATGAATGTATAATTCTATCTCTACTTTCTCCAAGCATTTATCATTTTTAATAATAAAATTCAGGGTATTTATGATCAAAATTGATAATTTGCTTCTGTATACAGTAAGAGTTCTCACTTTCTCACTTCTTTATCCATCACTTCAACTTCCCCTTCCAATATTATCACAATATTATTATTATTACTATTATTACCATTAACAAGGAACCACTTTCAAAGCCACTTCCTGCCACTTTCTATTGTAATGATATTGGGAGTTCTGTTGTGTTGTGTTTTCGATGAAATTGAAGCGAATTGTAACGAAATTCGATACATTTTCGCACATTTTCTTGTTTCTTTGTTTATTTTTAAGTGAAAAATAGGTAAAATTAAGAGTATACACTCAACGTTGAAATGTGTGAAGGTATATTGACAGACAATACACTCACTCGCTCGTATATTTGTACAATCAAAAGGATACTCGTACACTAGGACTAAGACGTACGAGGATTATTGAATGCTTCTCTGACTGCCTGTCTGCCGCCTGCCTTCTGTTGCATTGCTCATTTTTCGGAACACTTCAAATTATTATTATTATTTTCTTAATAATTTTTTAATTAGAATTTGAAAGAAGAAAAAACGATGGAAAAGGGAAAATACATTGAAAGAAAGCATAATAGAAAAGTAACAAATTGTAAAAAGAAGGAAAAAAAAATGATCAGAAGAACAACAAATAAAATAAATAAATAAACAAACAAACGAGGCGATAATTTGAAAATTGAGTGTGAGTTTTCCAAAGAAACTAACCACAATCACAATATGACGACTGACGTCTGGATGACTGTGGACTGACTACTGGGACAAGAAGATCGCTGGACATGAACATGGATGCGAGCAAAAAGAACATTGAGTGGGCAAAGAGGGTAAGGTAAGATAAACACAATGTGAAGTGTTTAAGTTGAATATTCTACATGATTATTATCATAATAATAATCAAAATAATCTTGTTGATTGATAATGACCATCTCAACATGATGATGATGATGCGCATGGTTCCACCATAGTCAACTTAGTTAGTTTTCGATTTTGACTGTTAGCCACAATGTCAGCGCCAGCTGGCGGACCAAAGTCTCCTCACTTATAATGTAGATATAACAAAACTAAAAAAAAAAAAAAATACCAAATTTCGAATACGCAGGCGTTTCACGTTTTTTTTTTTTCATTCCAAAAAGTTCAAATTTTTTTTTTCATCAGTATTCCTTATTTTTTGTTAGTACTGCATAGATGAAGAATGATGATGATGAACTCACTCACTGTTGCCTTTCTAAGAAATACCAAATGTAAATAAACGCTTTTACCACTTGTGTCTACCCAGAGTATACAGAAGGCGCCTTAAGTGGCTGTGAGTACGCTAAACTGAGCTGAGCTAAGCTAAGTATGGTCCTTATGCTCTTGTCCAGAGCCCAATGGACGATTTGGATTTCGGAGTCAGTCATGTGTTTTGTATGAGAACGAGTATTTTAACAACAAGAACTGGCTTAACAAGACTGCAATAAAATTTAGGTCGATATACTTTCTGTATTTGTCGAAACTACCTACCTATGAGAAAAAAAAATAAAATAACGCCTCTTACAGTCTAACATATTGTTTATTTGCATACACAACATTAAGGACAAAATACATACACATAATGATCATATGAGAGAAAAGCACATGTTAATAAGCAGCAATTGCAACGAAAACAAGGCATCATAGGCCATAATAAGTTAAGTCTATAGTTTTTGGAGTAGCATAGTAGACTGCATATCAGTGTTGAGATAAAAGGAACCCACTTCAATGGAAACTGTCTAGTCGGGAATCATGCGAGAATCTTATATAAATTAAGTTAATTTAAAGTAAGTACTGTATTTACAAATTCTTCTCCAATTATTTTGTAAGGAATCAATATCTTTTATAACTTGTGTATATAAGTATCAATAAACATACAAATTGTTTTATTAAATACCAGCAGCCCGGCCCGGCTTCGCATGGGTGGTATACCTAATACAAGCCAGAAAGAAGGGTTTCTTCTAGTAGGGGGCCTTTATGGTAAGTACTCATCCTGATAGTCTGAGGGTCTTGAAATTTTAGTGGATAATGTATATGGGTGAAACCCTTCTAAGCAGAACAGTGAAGAGTATAAAAATCAGACAAAATCTTCCTTTTATAGTAAGACCTTCAAATATCATAAAATCTACCTATCCATCTTCTATCTATGTATCTATCTATCTATCTATCTTCTTCTATATAAACAAAAATGCATATACTAAACAATCAGTTGGATTAAAATTTTCTCTTTAAAAACAACTAATGAATGATAATAAAGCAAAATCCAAATTATTATTTAAAGACTAAAATTGGTTCAGTACATTTTGTACGAAATGAACAATTTTTTAAAAAAAATTGTATAAAACTATCTATATCTGGACAACTGCGCCATCTACCGGGCGCATCCAAATATAAATTTAAAAAAAAATAAAAAAAAAACAATTGATCCAAATTGGTCCAGCCGTTCTCGAGTGATGTTTTTGCATACATTTTTGACGATTCGTTTATTTATACATATGTAGGTTTAAATAAATTATTTACAATTTTTGGTTAATATATTTTTTGGGAACTCCCTCCAAAACCCCCTCCTGTGCAAACAACAGGCATGAGTAAAAAAATGAGAACAAACTAGACAGAAGGTTATTTTCAACTATGCCAAAGCTGTAATATTCTTCACGCATCTCTTAAAAAACGATTTTGCCTACGGTCCCGTGATTGAGCACACAGAAATATTTTAGATTTGACTTATGTTTAGGGTAAAGTCAGTATACATGCAGCATATCAACATTGAGACTGCAATATTTGTATGGGAGCAATGTGATCAAGCAATCCTAAGATCTTGGGTCAGACAATTGCAGTGTACAAATTTCAGTTGGATAACACAGAAAACAAAAAAATTGTATTAATGAAATCATGAATTTGAATTTATGTAGGTTTGTTTGGAAGATACTCCTCTTAGAGGTGCGATTCGACTGATTTTTCGGAAGCATATGGTAAAAAGAACATTTCAGCAGCCCAACTCAAAAACTGAGAGAGTTGTTTGCATACAAACAGACAGACAAACGAACATAGCTTAATCAATTTGTCTCGTTGAGCCGATCAAGAATGTGTGACCCAAAATTCTGGGCTCCTAATATGGTTGTTCACGAATTTAAATTTAAGAAGAAGAATAAATGTTATGCTGTAAGTCAGTATGTTCTTACTAGTTCTCCATGTGCACATATTACGTCTGGAAAAAAAATTATCCTTTTTAGCTTTGAATAGATGCACAATTAACTTTGGCCTTCATGATTCATTCCGTGTTTTATGTTCTTTTTATATGAAGTTCTTTCTTGTTCTCTCACCAGAGATCCCGCCTTCTTCGCTTGATATCATCCTTCTTCGCTGTCTTCGGGATTCGGTAATCTCTTCAGGATAGCTGAACTGGATCTCGTGTAGTGGTTCACCCATCCCTACTACATACTTCTTTGTTTCTAATCACAAGTGGCTGTGAGTAGGGGCATAGCTCGCTATTTACCAAATAAATTGCACCCACCCACCGGTGAGAGATTGATTTATCTAATATTATTTAGTTTTAGGCTTAATTTTATACCATTATTCTTATACTTTTTTGTATGTAGGTTTGTTCATTTCTTTTAGTTGACAGTTTTTGTCAACTATAAATAATAAATAAATAAATAAATATGTACATATGTATTTTACTTTATGGGCTTCATGAGAAACTTATAGTACTTACTATGCACTGCGTGAAGAGTGTAAAAATAGCATTAGTTGATTTCAACTAGAATAAGCAAACAACAAACAAATAAACAAACAAAGATAGAAAGAATCGAATAATGAATGGAAGAAGGAATGAAAGAAAGCCAAGTGCAATAAGTTAAAACGAGGCACTGCTATTCCTTTTCTCTTTCTTGCAGATCCTGATGCTGTTGCTTGTGGCATTTGTTTCGCTCGCTCAATGGCCACTCAAATTAAGGATAATACCGACAACGACAACAACGAGAAAAACACTTCTAGCGGCTGTTGTTGTTCCTTTGCTATCTTCATGCGCTGCGCATGAGTATCCATCACCCTTCACGCATCCATCCTGCATCCTTCGTGCATCCATCCATCCATGCATCCTTTCGTCCATCCTTCAATCTTCATTCTTTTGTAGTGGCCCTTTCTTGGCTCCTTGGTACAATACAAAAATACTATAAGTGAGTACTTTGTGCGCGTTTACAGTTTTGCCAACTAGTTTTGTCTTTTATTGTATTTATCTTCTGTTTTTTTTTTTTTTTTTTTTTTTTTCAACACCTTTTCGGTGTTTTTTTTACAACCCAAAGTTGGCCACGCCCCCCCGCCCCCCACACAAAAACCCCCCCACCAACACCTTACAAGAAAATC